>JALHCA010000165.1:0-33275 GCA_024340505.1 Tolypocladium nubicola
CCCCCCCCGTAGGCGCGGCGACGGCAACTCCAAACGCCCTGACTGGTCGCTGCTGGACGCTGCACCAGCCCGCCCGCCCCCATGCAACGAACAGGCTTTGCTGTAAGCAACCTTGGGGCTCCACATTTTGCCTGTGCTCGGCAACATCTGGCTCTGGCATGGGCATGAGCCGGCCAAAAACACCTCTCTCCACCTCCACGAACCTCTTCCTCCCTTCTTCCTTTAAACCCATCCTCATCCCATCCCCATCTCTCTCCACGCGGGCTTGACTGACCTCCGCGAGCGGCAAAGCCGTCCCTGATCAACTCAGACCCTCTCCCCTCCCCCCTAATTGGTCCATCATGCTCGCCTCCCGACAGGTTCTGGGCAACCTCGCCCGGAGCCGCGTCCTCGGCGGCGCTGCTACTGGCGTCCGTCGCCTGGCAACCGTCTCCGACTCTCCCCTCGACCGCAAGGTACGTTGTGTTGTCCTTGTCCTGTCTTGTGCACGAGGCGAGCGCGAGTCCTTGCTGCGTCTGCCCCGTGCCTCTTGCGCCCGAGATGGGAGGACCAGGGACGAGCCCAGCTGACCCCCCGCAAACAGGTTCGTCAGAACAACTGGGAGGATAGCAACTTCATCAACTACAAGAAGATGTCCGAGAACCTTGCCATCGTCCGCAGCCGCCTCAACCGCCCCCTCACCTATGCCGAGAAGATCCTGTACTCTCATCTCGACGATCCCCATGGCCAGGACATCGAGCGCGGCAAGTCCTACCTCAAGCTGCGTCCCGACCGCGTCGCCTGCCAGGACGCTACCGCTCAGATGGCCATCCTCCAGTTCATGTCTGCTGGCATGGACCAAGTTGCCAACCCCGTCACTGTCCACTGCGACCACTTGATTGAGGCCCAGGTCGGCGGCGAGAAGGATCTGGCCCGCGCCATCAGCATCAACAAAGAGGTCTACGACTTCCTGTCGTCCGCCTGCGCCAAATACAACATTGGCTTCTGGCGCCCTGGCTCCGGCATCATCCACCAGATCATCCTGGAGAACTACGCCTTCCCTGGCGGTCTTCTGATCGGTACCGACTCCCACACCCCCAACGGTGGTGGTCTTGGCATGTGCGCCATCGGTGTTGGCGGTGCCGACGCTGTCGACGTCATGGCCAACCTGCCCTGGGAGCTCAAGGCCCCCAACATCATCGGTGTCAAGCTCACCGGCTCCATGTCTGGATGGACCACGCCCAAAGGTTGGTTTTCCCTTGCCCCTTTCATACCCCGCCTCCAGATCTCAAGCCTCTAACCGTGTGTGCTCTGTAGACATCATCCTCAAGGTCGCTGATATCCTGACCGTCAAGGGTGGTACTGGTGCCATCGTCGAGTACCACGGGCCTGGCGTGAACAATATCAGCTGTACTGGCATGTCAACGATCTGCAATATGGGAGCCGAGATCGGCGCAACGACCTCTCTCTTCCCCTTCAACGACCGCATGTACGACTATCTGGCCGCTACCAAGCGCAAGGACATAGGCGACTTCTCCCGTGCCTACGCTGCTGAGCTGCGCGAGGACCAGGGCGCCCAGTATGACCAGCTGATCGAGATCAATCTCACTGAGCTCGAACCCCACATCAACGGCCCTTTCACCCCCGATCTGGCCACGCCCATCTCCAAGTTCAGCCAGGCCGTCAAGGACAATGGTTGGCCCGATGAGCTCAAGGTCGGCCTCATTGGCTCCTGCACCAACTCTTCGTACGAGGATATGTCTCGTGCTGCCTCCATCGCCCGTGATGCCATCGACCACGGTATCAAGGCTAGTTCCGTCTTCACCGTCACCCCCGGTTCCGAGCAGATCCGCGCCACCATCGAGCGTGACGGCCAGCTCCAAACCTTCGAGGAGTTTGGCGGCATCGTCCTCGCCAACGCTTGCGGCCCCTGTATTGGTCAGTGGGATCGCCGGGACGTGAAGAAGGGCGAGGCCAACTCCATCGTCTCATCGTACAACCGAAACTTCACTGGCCGAAACGACGGCAACCCCGCCACCCACTCTTTCGTCACCTCTCCTGACCTGGTTGTTGCCCTCACCATTGCCGGCACCCTGCACTTCAACCCCCTCACCGACAAGCTCAAGGACAAGGATGGTAACGAGTTCATGCTCAAGCCCCCGACTGGCGACGGCCTTCCTACCCGAGGCTATGACCCGGGCAACGACACCTACCAGGCTCCCCCCAAGGAGCGCGCCAGCGTCAGTGTTCAAGTTTCGCCCACCTCCGACCGTCTCCAGATTCTCGAGCCCTTCCAGCCTTGGGATGGCAAGGACGCCAAGGACATCCCCATCCTGATCAAGGCCCAGGGCAAGACGACGACTGACCACATCTCCATGGCCGGCCCCTGGCTCAAGTACCGCGGCCACCTGGACAACATCTCCAACAACATGCTGATTGGTGCCATCAACGAGGCCAACGGCGAGGCCAACAAGATCAAGAACTTCACTACTGGCGAGTGGGGCGCTGTCCCTGCCGTCGCCCGTGACTACAAGAAGAAGGGAATCAAGTGGGTTGTCATCGGTGACTGGAACTACGGCGAAGGTAGCTCTCGCGAGCACGCTGCCCTGGAACCCCGCCACCTCGGCGGTCTGGCCATCATCACCCGAAGCTTCGCCCGTATCCACGAGACCAACCTGAAGAAGCAGGGCATGCTGCCGCTGACGTTTGCCGATCCCGCCGACTACGACAAGATCAAGCCGGATGACAAGGTACGTGCTTCTAGGTCTCGTATTTTCCAATAATTGTACACTAACAGAGTAATTAGATCGACATCCTCTGCACCGAGCTCGCCGTCGGCAAGCCTGTCACCATGGTTGTCCACCCCAAGGACGGCAAAGCTTTTGACGTTAAGCTGCTGCACACGTTCAACAAGCCCCAGCTCGAGTGGTTTAAGAACGGAAGCGCGCTCAACACCATGGCCAAGGCTACGCGGTAACCAATAAATCAATAGAGATGAGACGAGGCTGATGACTGAGGGGGGGAAGGGAAAGGGGGAACGGACGAGGAGGCGTATATCCTGTGTGCAATTGGGGGTTCAAAGAAGGACGACTCCCGTCGTAGGTGTCGTCTTGACTGCGTTTATTGTCATAGTCCCCGTGTTCTACTTGGTTGGTAGGAGCCCATAATTTCCATATTTCCTAGTTTTGTACAAAACCAAATAAATTTGTTAAAATCAACGCCCGGGCATACTTCAGTAGGGACCCAATAGGTGCACGGGGCCCCGTACATCTATTGCGTACGGCATCAGGTATGATTATTAAATTAGCGCCAGCGGCCACCACTGAAGCTAACAACTAAGCCACTGTAACTGCCCTATACCTTACCTGAGGTACCTAGGTGCTATTGCTGGTGCATCTTGCTGCTAGCTGGCGGGTGTATCGTAATCATATGGGATCCGTAGGCTGCGATGCCGAAGGCAGTGTGTATTTGACTTAAAAGAAAGTGAAGCTCTGGATACTAGGGTCCCTGATACCCTGCGAGCCTGCAGCTGGCTAGGTAGATATACTATCCCTCAATCTCTACGCTTCCAGAATTACACGACTAGAGACTCAAATTTACTCGCGAAGTACGAAGTAATACGATTTTAGTTATTAATGGTGGTGCTTTTAGTGCCTGTGCTTTTAGGAGCAATAATTACCTTGAGTATTCGTATATAAGTGTGGTAATAGTGAGGTAGTCGTACTTCGTAGCAACACCTAGCATACCTACCTAGGTACCTCTGGGTGGCTCAAGCAATTGGGGTGCTGGCAAGTCCGAAGATCGAGTGTGAACCCTGATCCTGGTACATCCAGATTCACTATTTTGGGCCAAGCCTTCGCAGTATGGACTTCGTACTCCGTACTTCGGGTCTAGCCATCGGGTCGAGCTACGAGTGAGATCACGTGGTGATAAGAGCCGCAGTCCAGTCTATCTGGCCAGTTCCAGTACCTGGACCTGCGCCAGCACGAACGGACTCCTGACATGCCAAAACAAGATGCGAACAGGGGAATAGCGACAGAGACGACGACGGCCTGGCATGGTTGAGGAGCGACTGGCCAACTCCGTGCGCACCACGATCCCCGACAGACGATAACTTGCAGGCCCCTCCCGAGCCAGCAGATCGCTTTCCGGCTGCTTCGCGCAGTGTCACACGAGCAGCAATGCCTGGTGTTCGAGGGTTCAGCACCCTTCGCGCCCGATCTTATGTCTTCCGACTCCCGCTTTTTACTCGAGCAATTATCCTCGTTATAGTGCTATTCTGGGCTCTGACCTTGCCATCGGTTTGGGATGTGAGGCGCTGGGGAGCCTTGATCCCGGACCAGGTCTCTTTCACTACGGGTAGGTCCAGGAGCACGGCGGGACTGCCTGTTGAGGCCGGGTGCGCTGACGGTGTTTACAAAGCATATCGCCTTTCGACGTTTCCGTTGGTTCATCTGAACTTTATACATGCAGCTCTCAATGTTGTCGCGTTGACGCCATTGATGGAGAGATTCGAGAGCGAGTACGGGACATTGACGACGCTCGCCCTGTTCTTCGGACGTGAGGAGGAAACCGCACTTTTTATTGAGGATGAGCCGTCCAACTGACTGATTGCTAGCCCTGACGACTATCCCCGCGATATTGTATCTTGTCATTGAAACCGGCGTCCTCCGGGGCAACAATGCCGTGATGGGAGCGAGGTGAGCAGCGCCCCATGGAAGCGTACGACCGCCCCGAGCGAACAGGTGAACTAAGTCTGGGCCTACAGCATGTGGGTGTTTCTTCTGCTGGGCATGGAGGCGATTCGAACGTACAGGTCAAACCCACACCTGGTCATCGCCACATACCACATCCCGACCTGGACAACACCACTGCTCATGATTATCGTTGTCGCTGCACTGATACCAAACACGAGCTTGCTGGGACATCTGTGCGGTGTCGGTGTCGGGTATATCTGTAAGACTGCTGCATCCTTCGCATCTTGTACGCGAGCCGTCGCTGACCAACCTTCGGCACAGCTGGCCTCGGCTACCTCAAGTTCCTGGCTCCGCCTGAATGGGTATTGCGTTGGATAGAGACTCGTCTCAACCTCCTCACAATCCTGCCGCACTACGTGAGCGTCGACCAGAAGACGTACGGCCGATTCGGAGTGCTGCCCTCGAGCAGCCGTACGGGAGGGAGTGCGGCAACGGAGCTCGTGGGAAGTACCCAGCGCCTCGGGCCCTGAACCGAGGCGTGTGCTATATCTCGTGCTGCGTCTATGCGTGTGCGGTTTTGTGTCAGGGCGATGAAGGAACCTATGCGTGCCTATGTGTAATGCGCTGTATAATAGCGATGATGGCTGGTCTAGATGTGCATCTACGGCGGAGTTTGGGCGATGTTCTGCAAGACGATCTACCATTTGCTACCTAATATCTTGTACGAAGTACGAATACAGTACTCCGTTAGTGGACGAGCGCGTCGTGGGCTCACTGCCCGCGGTGGAAAAGCACCGATGCGATGGGCCACATCTGCAGCCGAGGGCGAATATCATGAGTGAGAGTTGACGAGACAGCAAGGCGCTACAGTTTAATACCTATCGAGTTTGGTATCGTGCTCTATTGTCAGTTTGTGACGGCTCGGACGGGCCAAGAGTAAGTGCCACTGGCATGACTGTGCTGGAGCTGCTGCTGCTGTACAAAGTAACTCGAGCACTCCATACGAAGTACCCACGGTACCAAGGTACAGCACCGTACCCACCCAACCTCGATGTACCTTGCCTTTTCCCGTACCTGGTCCGTACATATCTAATTAAACGACTGTCCTCCAACTCCCGGTTCACAGCCCCAAGTCGCGACGCTCTTCCTTCACGAGCATCTTTGCCGCGCAGGGCTGCCGACATGTCGCGACTACTCTGTAAGTATCCTGGAGCCCATTTCGCATTCTTGCGCCTCTCACACCTTTGCTGCCTCTTGTCTGCATCGACTGTGTCCCGCCACTAACACGTACGTGTCTCGATACCTCAGCCTCGGCGCTGTCCTTGCGCCGCGACCCGCGCATGCTCAGGCTCCCCCCTTACCTATCTCTTCTGTGCATTGCAGTCGGCATCGTTTGGCTTCTCCTGCTGCCGCTGGACAACTACTCCCGGCGCACGTACATTTCGGAGAATGCGCTCCTGCCGGGTCAAGTACACACCTACTTTGGAGGGAGCGAGCAGAACGTCTTCCGGGCCTACCGACACGAGCTGGACGCCCTGGCCGACAAGGACAACTACGAGTAAGTTGTCTCACACGAGTGTCCCGAATCCCCGAAGCTGGGCGCTCACCGGGATCATGCAGGATCAACGACAAGCTCGAGACAATATTCAAGGGCGTGGGGATCAATGTTGGACGACAGAACTACACCTACCACTCTGCAGGAGAGACGTACACGGGCGAGAACGTATACGGCATCTTGCAGGCCCCACGGGGCGATGCGACGGAGGCAATTGTCCTTGTTGCGGCGTGGAGAAGCATCGACGAACAGCTGAACCGCAACGGCGTGGCCTTGGCCCTGACCTTGGCTCGATACTTTAAGCGTATGTTCAGCGCGTCACTGCCCCCAGACTCCCGATGTCGATGGGCTTCAGACAAGAAGGCTGACAGTGGAGGCTAGGCTGGTCTCTTTGGTCCAAGGACATCATCCTCGTCGTGCCTCCGGACAGCAGGACAGGTACCCAAGCCTGGGTTGACGCGTACCATGACGCCCACGACCTCGACAATGTCGCTTCCCTGCCGCTCAAGTCTGGCGCTTTACAAGGCGCCATTGCCATCGACTACCCTTCAGAGCAACGGTTTGAGGGAGTACACATCATCTATGATGGCACAAACGGCCAGCTGCCCAATCTCGATCTCATAAACTCTATTGTCAACATTGCAGGGGGCCAGATGGGCATCCAAACGGCCATTCAAGATATGAAGCATCACACGAGCCGCTACCCCGACCGGCTGAGGACGATGCTGCGAGGCATGCTCAGCCAGGGGCTCGGCATCTCGGCTGGTCCACACAGCAGCTTCATCCCATATCATGTCGACTCGGTGACGCTGCAGCCCTACGGCGAGGGTTGGCACGACGAGATGGCCATGGGCCGGGTCGTTGAGGGAACCTTCAGGAGCCTGAACAACCTTCTGGAGCACCTGCATCAGAGCTTCTTCTTCTACCTGCTGATGCAAAGGGATCGCTTTGTGAGTATTGGCACGTACCTGCCTAGTGCAATGCTGCTGTCGGCAAACTTCACCATTATGGCTATCTTCTTGTGGGTGAAGAGCGGGCAGGCTGCAGCACCGGCAGAGCGTGTTGCCTTGGCCAAATCTAACAAGGGTGCCTCAAAAGACAGCAATGACAGCGAAGCTCCGCACCTACCCGCCCAAGCTGTTGAAAGGGATCTGTTCCTACCTCTCGGCGTTGTGGCAGGATGCCATGCAGCTTCTGTCCTGCCGCTCTTCGTCTTCAACAACCTTCCAGCTAGTGTAAGTCATGGGCCTGTTGCGCTCTGTCCAACAAGCTTCACTATCGGTGAAAACATCGTAATACTGACCGTCCGTCCGTTACAGATGCTCTCGCCCGCGTTTACCACCTTCTCCCTAGCCTCAGCCGCCCTCCCGTCCGTTATCTCGCACCTGCTCACCACTTTCTCCGCGCCGACCACCCAACATTTCCAACTTACGAAATCCTTCTCCTTGCTCATCCTGGGCATGTCTCTCGCCACCCTCGCCACGCTCAACTTTTCGCTTGCGTTCCTGGTCGGGCTGCTTGCCAGCCCCCTGACCTTCGTCCAGCCAACCCGCAGCGTTGCCGCCAGGTACTCCCTCGCGGGGCTTCTGAGCGCCGTGGCTCCCCCGGTCGTCATATACACGACGGCGCAGTTCTGGAACGTGCCCGTCGTAGAGATGCTGCGGGGGGCGAGCTTCGGTTGGAATGTATGGGGCATGTACACGGCCGTGGTTGTCTGGTGCATATGGTGGCCAGCGTGGCTAGTGGGCATGGTCAATGTGCTTGGGGTGGTCTCCTAATAGAGCCGGAAAGGGCCATATGCCGCTTTAGGACGGTGGCGGTATCCGTTCCAAATAGACATCCATAATACATGGGACTTGGAGAGCATCGTCGTCTTCACATGATATTTCGCTCTACAGCTTCTCAAGGGTACACCAAGGTTCTCCGATACACAGTCTTGCCTCTGTCTAGGGGCGTGTATCTAGTCAGGTCTATATTGTACAGTTTTGCCCATTGCGACATGCAGCATCAGCATCCTCTTCGGTCTCTTCTCACCGCCGTACCGGCACTTATGCCGCCCATACATCCTTGCCGGCCGCCTCGATCCAGTTTCCGAGCTGGTTGACATTGGAATCCCAGTCGAGTAATCGCTGGCGCATGTTGCCGATCTGCTTCATGTCCAGGACCTTGGGCTGCACCCACGTGATGTGCGCAATTTCGTCCACCTGGTCGATGGTGCCCCGCAGCAGGCCGAGGCTCAGAGCCTTCATGATGAGGTGCTCAATCTCCTCAGGACGGACCTTCGTTTCTTGCGAGATGGTCGCAAATGTCATGGTTCGATCATGCGGTGGTCGTCGGAACACGGCCTCCGTCAGGGCGGCAAGGTAGATTTTCTGTCGGAGGTGCGTGGAGTGGTCGTTCATAAGTTTGTTAGAAGCGATGTTATCGGAGAGGACGTCGTAGGCGGCAAGGTCGCCACGGTTGTAGGCGAAGAGGAGTTCCCGGAGCCAGGCATCGTCGTCACTTTGGGCGAGAGTATCCAGGATGGGATGCAGGAGCAGTTCGCCAAAGTTGTAGATGCTGTTCGAAACCAGAGCGGCCACGCTGAGATAATAAGCTCTCCTGTGGCGCTCTTCGGCCGAGAGGGAGGATAGGTCTATGCAGGCGAGGTAGAGAAGGGCTGTGCGGTAGTAGTTGGCAAAGTCCATCTTGCGCTTCAAGATTCAAACAGTCAACTTAGCACCGGCCGTTAGGGGGAGAGCAGGGCATACCTGGTAATAGCTAGCGTTCGCATCATAGAAGGCTGCGTGGACAACCGTCTCGACTGAGTCGAACGAGTCCAATATTCTCTCCGCCGCGTCCAGATCCTTCCTCGCATCGTCGAGCTCGTTCAGGCTCAGCTTCACCCGCGCCACCGCCACCGACGCGAAGACGAGGGCATCCTGGGAGTTCTCGTTGTCGACCTTCTTGGCCACTGATTGTAGAAACGTCAGGCGCTCCTGGTCATCTGCTCAGCCGCGTCAGTGTCGTCTGCTTGATCTCGAGGGTTTGTTGTGGTACCCTACCCTTGCATTGCGTTGCGGCCTTCAGTGCCAGGTCTACCAACTTCAACTGGTTGATCTTGTCGGCGAACTTGAGGATGAAGACCTTGTAGAAGGAGAGGCGTTGGGGGGCGCTGTCCGGATGGCTGAAGAACTGGACGAGGGCATCGGTAAGCTGGTGCCAGAGCTTGCGCTCCCAGAAGTTTTCAAAGTCGAGAACGAGGGCCTGGAGCTCTTCTGGGGCTTGGTCTCGCTGCTCCGCGAGGAAATCGGGAATCGTGTCGACGTTCATGATGAGGTCGGGACGCTTAGGAGGTCACGTAGCGTAGGTCTTGTGCGGTCCGCGACCGATGAATCTCGTTTGGAAAGGCACGGGATGCCTCTGAAAAGGGTATCTGCAGAGGTTCCGCAGCTTCAAAGAGGACCCTCGAGTGGCTTGTTGTGCAATGATGGTCGGCTGGGGAGAGGGGAGCAGGAGAGTGGTGAATGAAGCTAAACGCGGCTGGCTGGCAGCCTGGTTGCCCATCCACTACGTCGAGAGCACAGCACGGACCATCCAGTTGCAGGTTCCACCTTGATGCACATGACCCAGCACGTGATTCCAAGGTGGCATGCCGAAGCTCTACCATCGCCGAAGACCTGCAACTCCCTTGAAGGTAGAACTAAAGCCAGCCGGGAGGGACACCAACCATTCTTGCCTCACACTCGCCAATTGCAAGGATGGCTTCGCCTCTATCTGCTGCGCGGTCCGCGCGCAAGGTGGCCAGCGACATCGCAGGCAAGCGCTTTGCTTCCGACATTTCCATCACCAGGACGGGCAAGCCCATCATCCGGGTCGAGGGTGGCCGGTGAGTCGCATGCTCAATTGACCAAGTGGCTTCGTTGCTGACGTTTGGATATCCAGATCATCCCTCGGAGGTGCGACTGTCGACGCCGCGCAATGAGACGATGCTAACAGCCGATGCAGGCCACACGGCGACGGTATTTGGCGCAACGGGCCAATTGGGTCGATACATCGTGAACCGGCTCGGTATGTGCTATGCCCGAATCCGAAAAAAATTCTGGAGATGCTTACACGCTTGTTACAGCTCGTCAGGGATGCACAGTGGTGGTCCCTTTCCGTGAGGAAATGGCCAAGCGACACTTGAAGGTTACGGGAGACCTCGGCCGTGTTGTCTTCGTGGTAGGTGCAGCCAGCGCAGATCGATCGAAGCAGTTCAATAACAACCGCCCAGGAATACGATCTTCACAACACCCCTTCTATAGAAGCGAGCGTCCGGCATTCAGATGTCGTCTATAACCTCGTTGGCAGAGACTACCCCACCAAGTATAGCCGCGCGGCTCCTTCTATCCCAGGGCAGTGCTAAACTTTGTACAGGAACTTTTCTCTCGAGGATGTTCACGTGGAGGGAACTGAACGAATCGTCGAGGCTGTCGCCAAATACGACATTGACCGATACATCCACGTATCGTCACACAGCGCTAACCCGCAGTCCAAATCCGAGTTCTACGCCACCAAGGTAGGTCCGACATGTCCTTGAATATTGCAACTTACTCTAACCGCTCTTGTGTCCCAGGGCCGCGGCGAGCAGGTTGCCCGAAGCATCTTCCCCGAGACGACACTCGTCAGGCCTGCGCCGATGTTCGGATTTGAGGACAACCTACTCCTCAAGCTGGCCTCGGTGCTGAACCTGTTTACAGCCAATAGCATGCAGGAAAAATTCTGGCCCCTACACGTTAGTAAATCCTGCCAGCTCTGGTCGTAACCTTGGCTGATGAATTGTTACAGTCCATCGATGTGGGAGCAGCCCTGGAGAAGATGCTGTATGACGACTCCACTGCAGGCGAGACATTCGAGCTTTACGGACCTAGGGAATACAGCATGGCCCAGATTGCTGCCATGGTGGACAAGGAAATTTTCAAGCAGCGGCGGCATGTCAATGTGCCGAAGGCGATCCTCAAGCCAATAGCAGGCGTCCTCAACCGCGCGCTTTGGTGGCATACGCTGTCTGCCGACGAGGTTGAGCGAGAGTTCATGGACCAAGTGATTGATCCCGAGGCCAAGACCTTCAAGGACTTGGGCATTGAGCCAGGCGATATTGCCAACTTCACCTACCACTACCTGGTAAGTCTCTCCATGGACGGAACAGACGTGGCGGCCACTCACTGACTCCACCTACAGCAAGGATTCCGCAGCCAGAACTACTACGACCTGCCGCCAGCAACGGAGAAGGAGAAGAGAGAGGACAAGAAGTACATCCACGTGCTGGATGAATTGTAAAGCGGGGGGGAGGGACGAACGCAAAGCCAGCAATGGGCCCAACGCACGCGGTGGGTGCGCAGCTTGAGATGAAAGGGGCAGTGTATATTTGACCACCCGCAAGCCATAGTGTAGATTTGCGAGTCGCAGCAGCAATTGTACGGGTTCTCTTTGTTTTACCCCACGCACCACAGCGCCATATCTACGAGACGGCAGAGCTGGAGACTTGTGGCGTGGAGCTCGAGAGGCGCTGGTTGGCTGAGCCCGATATCAGAGAAGACCACTTTCGAAGAGGGGCAGGCATTTTGCTGCTGGTGAATTTTGAGCCGCAAGCAACACGTACTCGTAAGTTCCCCAACCCACCACAGCTACGGACTATTCACGCAAGGATCATCATCATACCACCAGACAGGCAGCCACCATGGCCGACAGCTGTGATGAGCCCATGTAAGGCTCCGCCTCGCTCGTGCGGTTCCTGGTTTTGCCCGGCTGACGGCGAGTCTGTCTAGAACGCTTTCGGCCCACGCGCTGGCTGCGCTGGCGGAGTTCAAGGCCGAGAAGGAAGCGCACCAGGCCAGGTTTGACAAGCTGCAAGCCGAGGCCGAGGCCAACGCGCCACTGTCGATGGAGGCGTTTACCGAGGACTGGAATGAGTCGCAGTTCTGGGTAAGCCGGCGTGAAGTCTTCGCGTGTTAGGCAGCGCGGAACAGGACTGGCTCGCTGAAGGGAATTGCCGCTGACTCGGCCTCAACTCCGCCCTTCGCTCGACACAGTATTCAGACGAGACTGCAGGCATCCTGGCGAACCAATTGCTTGACGGCTCGACGAGCAGCACGGCCATCGGCGTCGTCTCGACCCCGAGCGTCTTCGTGGCGCTCCGGAACATCTTGGTAAGAGCCTGTCTGCGCTTTATCCTCGTACCATCGAGGTCAGCACATGTGGCCTCGGCGCGCTCTTCGCTAACACAGGGCCTGCGGTCGTCGGCGCTGCAGCGGACGAGACAGGAGAGCGAGCGACCACGGCTGGTGCTGTTGGAGCACGATGAGCGGTTCGCCGTCTTTCCCGAATTCGTCTTTTACGACTTTCAGCAGCCGCTCAAGCTGCCAGGTGAGTGTTCAACGTCTGCTCGTCCGTCCAGACCCGCAGCTCAAGGGCCTCTGGGCGCATCTCATGCAAGTTCGAGTTCCTAACATCGCGCCTCTACAGCCGAGTTGAGGGGCAGTCTAGATCGAATCATTTGCGACCCTCCGTTTCTGAGCGAGGACTGCCAGACAAAAAGTGCGACTGGCCCTCTAGAGCTCTCTCCATCCCCCCTATATAAGTTGTGCGGCTGACATTGCTGTACCGTCTCCCAGTGGCACTCACGACGCGCTGGCTTCTCAAAGCAAATACCCCGAATCGTGTCATTGTGTGTACTGGCGAAAGGATGAAGGGCCTCGTAACCAAGCTCTACAAATCACTTGGCGTTCGCAACACGACATTCGAGCCCCGGCACGCCACGCTCAGCAACGAGTTCTGCTGCTACGCCAACTTTTCATGCCCGATTTGGATGTGGAGTCTAGAAACTGCCTGAAGCCTGCGCTCACGCGGAGGCTCGATTTCCGCAGCCTGAAAAGACCGTGGACCACGAGCTTCACTGTGCGGCCCAGTCCATGTTGCAGGCACGAGGCCCATGCCATGATATCCCAAGCACGCTGAAAGGCGAGGAGGCAACAGGCAGAGTCCAACGAGCTCGTTGTGGTATCAAGCATGTATAGTTCCTTTACGCCGACTTATGCAGTCCGTTCCGTGACCTGGAATTTCCCTCATCCTTGAAGCCCGTCAAATGCACCGCCCAAATCTCTCTTTTTCCAGTCCCTCCGTGCTCGCAGCTCATATCGAACCCTTTTTCCACGCTTCCTACGCGAGGGACCGAATGATATAGAACAGCAAATACGCTTGCGCGCCAAGCACGTCTGATATGCTGGCCAATTCCACCTTGTGGTCGTTAAACTTAAACCACTGGAGTAGAGAACGCTGTTAGTCGAGAATGCCAGTGGGGAGTGACGGCGCATGAGTGATTGCAGAGTTCTATTTACCTGGTCGCCGACACGGCAGTATGACACGTAATGGCCCGTCTCAATCTCTCCGACATGCACAACCACGCTCAGCAGGTCGTACATGCAGGACCGCTCCAGCTCCAGGTTCTCGCGGCTGTCACGGCTGCGAACACGATTTGTGTAGGGGAGCATGTTGAGCTGGAGCGGGAACTGGACCACATTGTCAATTTTTGACGCTGCTCGGTCATGTCTTCCCTGCTTGTACTCGAATCGCTGCCGAGAAGTCATAATCAGTCCACGATCTACATGACTTGGTAGGATGCATTGGGGGAAGTTACCTTGAGCTGCACCGACAGCACATTGGGTAGGCGCTTGATACTTGTGTATCTCTTGGCCTGCTGCGATGAGGTGCAGTTATGGCAACGGTATTCGCACTTATCGAACTTAACATATTCCTCATCTAGGCAATCGGTCAGCGTCAGGGTTGGCATTTTCTGTCCAGTCTTCTTGATCCGCTTCTGCGCCAAGTTGTCTAGACCCAGGCTGAGGTCTAGAAATGACTGGACCGCATTTGTCGTCCCCTTGCAGTTCTGGCATGTCGTCGTCGTCTGCATCTTGCCATAGAAGGTTTGGTGGATGATACAGTTGCAGCTGTGCTCGCTGCCGATTTCTGGTCGCTTGCCGTCGCCGTTGCGCTCATGCAACTCCTCGGCCAGAAATTGGAAAAACTCGTGAGCATCTTGCTCCTTTGTGGTAACGAGGTTCTCAAAGGCTTTCTTCTCCGAGATCCAGAACCCAGAGAGGATGTTGGCTGCCGTGTAGCCATTGGTGTTCTCTAATGCGTAAAAGTCCTGGAACATATCATCCATGGCGCAACTTAGACAATGCTGAATGCTGCAGTCGTTGCTCTGGTGTCCGTCACTGAGGTAGAAGTTGCGCAGCAATGGGTTGTGTAGAAAACTCTGGAGGACAACATTCTGATAGCAGGTCGCTCCAGCGTTGTAAATGCCGCGGAGGCCGTTTGCCCGGCACGATGCTGTGGTGGTATTGGAGCTGATGTAGCGAGGATCTTCCTTGATGGAGTCCGTGAAAAGCTCATCGTGTTTCCGCTTTCGGCCTGTGGCAACGGGTGTATCAGTGACGGGAAGGATATTTCAACTTATGAGAGAGCGCTGCACGTACCTGAAAACGATCCAGTCCCTATCTTGCGTACCCGGAGCTCCTCGAGAGTCGGGTCCCAGACCAAGTCATCACATATCTGGCAATAGAGGGAACCGCTGCGAGAGTCCACGTCTGGTACGGGGTCAGCAAGGCGACATGTTCTACATGTAGTGTCTGTGGGGGGGCGGTCATCGTCGTGCTGTGCGACATACAGAAGCGATGCGATTTCTTTGTTCCATGCCTCAAGCGGTCCTCCTCAGACACGGTGGTCGGGCACTGCAGGCACAGATAGTTGGCTGTGAGAGAGGTAATGGGTCGCCCCTCTTGGTTCGTCGACGTCTGGGGAACGATGGGAGTCGCGTCGAAGATGCCTCGCAGTATCATCTTGTAGTGGGCGATCGAGCTGTTCATGACTTCTTGTCCCTGTGACAGCAGAAGCTGTACGTGTTCTGTAGTACGCATGGATGTTGGTTAGATATGGGCTGCTTGGTCCAGGAAGACGTGCTCCGGGTAGCCAGAGGAAGAGCCAAGAGTCGTACGTACCGCAACCGAACATTGGAGTGCCTGGAGCCGGCGACTTGACCTTGACGTTCTTGGGGGACGCCGGGGTTGCTGGGCGGGTAGACATGGTGAAAGAGCTCGGCTGAGCAGCGTTTGGCCGTCGTTGCGAGGCGTGTGCTGGAGGATCTTTCGATCGGGATGGGCGGGACGAGTCCAAGGAGATTCGACGGCAATTGCTGGTCGGTGTCGGCTCTTCGCTCGATGGGACGAAACGTAGCCGTGTACGGGTGCGACAGAAGCGACAGGCTCTCGGTTGAAGAAGTCTGCAGAGGCTCCGTCGCTGCTATCGTCAACAATGTCAGCACGGCCCCTTTGCCGAGGATAGATGCGGGACGAAGCAGATTGGCAGCATCCGCCTCGAGCTTTCTCGTAATCGAGGCTGTCAAGGGAAGGTCAAGGAACGCACCAGATACCATGCAGGGTCGGGGGATTGGCCTGCAGGCGGCAGAATGGATCTGGAGAGGAAACGCGGCGAGGGGAGCAAGCCCGAAGGAAAGAGAAGCCCAGAGTCTGTGATTTAAGTCCTCTCGCTCACTTGCGGCTCAGAGGCGCGGTGGTGCTGCGAAGTACATCGCCAAATAGTTATTAAGGCAAGGTCACAGGCACACGGACGGCGTAGACACTGATAAGGCAGCTGATAAGACCACTTGGGGCCGTAGAGCCAGGCGGCTCTGCTCGCTACGGCGCTAACCAGGTCCCTTGTACAAGGTACTCCGTCCTTCATAATAAACTTCCTCATCTCTTCTGGGGTTGGCGGTCCAGGGAGGGCTCCCGGGGATTGACGGGAAGCTAGTGGGGAGAAAGCTCCATGCAAGGCTCATTGGTAAACCTGAAGCCAGGTGATGTTCAGGCAGTGGCCAGGTTGACGGACATGCCACTCGACCTGTTGAATTACCTTATCCCTGGCCGAAAGGCACCTTTAAAGTAGCTATGTATGCAGCAATGGAGACAGAATACCCAGAAAAGGGGATTCTATACAATGCACGGTTATTTGTTAGCTCTCCACCTTCCGTTGCCTTGTCCTTCGTCTTCCTCATACGCAGCACGGAGGAGTAAGCGAAATGTGCACGGATCACGTGGTCTCGCGACATCTGCATCGCGCGACGACGCGGTAGCGACCCAAGTCAACAAGCCCTGGTACTGCTCCACCCGCGTTGGCTTGGGACTTTAGTGATGATTCAACAACGGTCTCGTTGCCAGAGTCAAATTAGACCTATACACAAGCCCAGCATGGTGCAACAGTAAGTCAAACCAATTCCCAATGTCTCCCTATTTACTCCCTAAGGGCGATGCTGATTGCCGCCTTGAGTAGGCTCTCCTCAGTGACAACGCCACTCGCGGGCAAAGAGAACCGAATTGGCCGCCGCACCCAGACACCCGAGTCAATCAGTCGGCTTCACAAGCCGTTTAAATGCCCTGGGGCAGCCGCCCATACTCCTGCTTCGGACCGGCCGGCAAGGAAGCGGAGAAGGGTTGACTACAAGGGCACTGATGCCGACGTCGATGCAGACAAGCCATACACCAATGACGACCGTCTGGCTCTCGCGACGCGCGATGTGAACAAATTCCCCGTATTTCAGGTCAAGGAAAAGGGTGTCGTCTTCCGCAAGGCTTTCGCCATCCCCCTCAAGAATAAAAACAGCTCCGCCTACAACCCTTCCCGCCCGCCCCCAACACTCGGCCTCAGGCAAGGTGCTATCTTCGCCCCGAAGCCGCTTCACGACCCCAGTGGCGAGTTCGCCATTGTACTCTATGACCCGACTCTTCACGATAATCCCAAGGTAGAAGTCGAGAAATGTCAGGAGCCTGAGCCTACCCAGAAGCTCGACGCCCCCTTGGTGCACAAGAGCCTGGCTGAGATCCTCGGAATCAAAAAGAAGGTGGACAACGACCGCCCCCGGGTGCCTGTTGTCCTTGACCCCAGACTTACTAAGACCCTCCGTCCTCACCAAGTCGAAGGTGTCAAGTTCATGTACCGATGTGTGACAGGCATGATCGAGGAAAAGGCCAACGGGTGCATCATGGCCGACGAGATGGGCCTGGGAAAGACATTGCAGTGCATCACGCTCATGTGGACCCTGCTGAAGCAGTCCCCTGATGCCGGCAAGCCGACCATACAGAAGGCTATTGTCGTTTGTCCTGCCAGCTTGGTCAAGAACTGGGCCAACGAGTTGACCAAATGGCTTGGTCCTAACGCTATCACGCCATTTGCCATCGACGGAAAGGCCACCAAGGAGGAGTTGACGCGACAACTTCGTCAATGGGCTATTGCCTCTGGTCGATCCATCACACGGCCTGTCATCATAGTCTCTTACGAAACTCTGCGTCTCAACGTGGAGGAGCTCAAGCACACCAAGATTGGGCTCTTGTTTTGCGACGAGGGTCACCGTCTGAAGAACGCGGACAGCAACACCTTCAGCGCCCTCAACAGTCTCAACGTCTCGCGACGAGTCATTCTCACGGGAACGCCGATCCAAAACGATCTGACTGAGTACTTCTCGCTCACGAGTTTCGCTAATCCGGACCTGCTGGGCTCTCGGCTTGAATTTCGGAAGCGATTCGAGATCCCCATCCTGCGTGGGCGCGATGCAGATGCATCCGAGGCGGACCGCCTGCGGGGAGACGAGTGCACGGCAGAACTTCTCGGCATTGTCAACAAGTTCCTCATCCGGCGGACCAACGACATCTTGTCCAAGTACTTGCCTGTCAAGTATGAGCACGTCGTGTTTTGCAAAATCGCCCCCTTTCAGCTTGATTTGTATAATTACTTCATCACGAGCCCTGACATCCAAGCCCTCCTCCGTGGCAAGGGTAGCCAGCCGCTGAAGGCAATCAACATTCTCAAGAAGCTATGTAACCACCCGGATCTTCTAAGCCTGTCGGAAGACTTGCCAGGCTCAGAGGGGTGCTTCCCGGAGGATTATGTCCCGAAGGAGGCCCGCGGGCGAGACCGGGACGTTAAACCTTCGTATTCGGGTAAAATGCAGGTTCTTGCCCGGATGCTTGCTCGCATCCGACAGGATACCAACGACAAGATTGTCCTCATCAGCAACTACACATCGACGCTGGACCTGTTTGAACGCCTGTGCAGGTCCCGCCAGTACGGCTGCCTTCGGCTCGATGGCACCATGAACGTGAACAAGCGCCAGAAGCTTGTGGACCGGTTCAACGACCCAGAGGGCGAAGAGTTCATCTTCCTGCTGAGCAGCAAGGCCGGCGGTTGCGGCATCAACCTCATTGGTGCGAACAGGCTGGTGCTTTTCGATCCGGACTGGAACCCGGCCGCTGACCAGCAGGCGCTGGCGCGAGTGTGGCGCGATGGCCAGAAGAAGGACTGTTTCGTCTACCGCTTCATCGCGACCGGGACAATCGAGGAGAAGATTTTCCAACGTCAGTCGCACAAGCAGAGCCTGTCGTCTTGCGTTGTCGACTCGGCTGAGGACGTCGAGCGCCATTTCTCCCTCGACAGCCTCCGGGAGCTCTTCCAGTACCGGCCGGGCACGACAAGCGACACCCACGACACTTTCAAGTGCAAGAGATGTAAGCCAGACGGTAAGCAGTTCATCAAGGCGCCTGCGATGTTGTATGGCGATACAAGCACGTGGAATCACTTCGTCAACAGCGGACTGCAGCCCATACAGGATTTGTTGCTGCGACAGGAGTGTGGCTTGCCAGAGGTGTCGGCCGTGTTCCAATACATCTCACACTAATGAAGCGAGCGGCAACGCGGCGGGACGGGATGGGAACATGTCGAGAGGCGAGCTGCTCGGAAGATTCACATTGCTACTGCCGAGACCATGTTTAGAAATGAGCCCATAGATGGCGTATCAGAGCGCTGTACGAAGTACAGCCGGACTGGGAAAATGAAAGACGTCCGCTGCCTTCAGTACATCCTTCAGACAAAGCACATGCGCACAAACACGAAGCCCGCGTCGAGGTAGGCGTCATGTCTGAGGTATTGGAGCTAGAGACGAGTCGGTTCAAAGCTTGTACTGTTTCTAGGTTTGTCTTTTGCTTCCCCTCGTTTCTTGATACGAGGGAGGACTAGGCTATCTACATTTTCACTTTGTGTAGCTTCCGCCCAGCCCAGCCGGCGGAGCTTAGACGGGGTGGCCTGCTGCCTTGCACTTGTCCACGGCCCACTGGTGGGCCTTCAGGCTGTTTTGTGTATCGGGTCAGCGTGCGTATATTATGTGTCAAGTCGGGTTGGGGGAATGGGCTTGCATGTGTGCATGGCATCCCAGCACCCGCAAAAGGCATGAACACAGCTTGACGGCACATTGTGGAAGTGAGGGTGCGCATAACGTACATGTCATCTCCCTTGCACTTGCTGGCGACACAGTTGGTGACAGCGCCAATGTATTCCTTGGACCTGCGCCACATAATGTCAGCGTTCGTCCTGGAGGCGTCACCGTGTCCCTGGGAGAGGGACGGGGCTTACTGGCACAGGCAGGAATAGTCGCCCTTGTCCTTGCAGCCCGACTTGGGGAAGTTGTCAATGAAGCAGGGCTTGGCGCTCTCGGGCAAGCCAGAGAGGTCCTGAGCCGTGGCGGCAACGGCGAAGAGGGCGAGGACGGCGGCCTTGAACTGCATGCTGGGCGGCGGCGGCGGCGGTGGTGGTATCGAGGGTGAAGAGACTGGATTTGCGTGCGTTGGAAGTAAAGGAGTCGAGTGAATGCTTGGATGATGCTGTCTGGTCAGGGGACGTGAGCAAGCAGAGGAGTCTTCGATGGCCCTTTTATACTTGCTCGGGTGTCCAGCGGTTGCTAGGGAGCTAATCGAGGAGGTTACCCGAGCAGAACCTTGCGGTAGTACACACGTTCATAGATAGGTTGGCAAGTTGGTACATAGGCACGGAGGAGATAGCTAGACCAGACCAGGCAAGACAACATATGGATCCATGAAGCCTTGTGCTTGTTGATCTACTGGAATATCCACCTTGGCGATGAGGGCCGGCTCAGCGCGGCCAGGGTGCTGAGCGACGTCGACACATCACGGGCCGGGCCCCGGCCCCGGCCCCGGCATGTCTTTCTTTCTGGCAGCCAAAGAAGTTGTCTGGCTGTACGTTGGGACCGCTGAAGTCATGATCGTCGCAGGAGGCATCGTCAGTGGAGAGGCGGGATCCAATCATCAGCCCGAGTCGCTGAGCTGGCTTCGTATCGGTCTGTACCTGCGCGACCTCTGCCAGAATCAGATCGAATCACATGAAGCCGAACAGAAGGGCCTTGCCCAACATACGTATGTTCTTTCCTGGTTCGCCAGCAACTGGCTTACATGCTACCCAAGGTGCATCTTGGTATGATGTCGTGCCATGCACATGCACCGTAGCCCTCTGTCTCCCATGGGCGGAATCCCTCGGCCGGGGTTGGGACGAAAGGAGAATGGCGGGTGCAGCCGCAACTGCAAGTCTTCTCTGCAGCTATCTAGAACGGAGAGGAATACGAACCACTCTGTATCCCCCCAGGTCTCAAGAGGTAAGCCTGTCTCATCACATGTGTACCAAAAGTACAGAGTAAAGGGGTACGCACTCCGTACTGGTCACCGCACAAACAGCTCCATCGCGGACAACGCAATCAATACAACAAATGCCTACTAACGCCGAGTGCCTACCTTACCTACCTGCCGCAAAAGACACAGGCCGAAGAAGACAAAGGCCTCGGCAGCACATGAAGTCTTGCACGTTTCGTTTGTGCTACGGCTGTTCCTCTCTGACTGACTGGTCCATCAACTTCACTGACCTGCGCTTCGTTTCGCTTGTACTGCTCTTCTCGGGCTCGCGGTCCACGAAAGTCCTGGATGGGCGATGTACTCGTGTGTTCCGCCGATGATGACGCCGAACTGCGACGCTGCTCCACCGCAGGCACGCCCGCCATCCCACCAAGCATCAGCTCTTCATCTTGCTTTACCTCACGCTTCTAGCTGTCCACTCCTGCTGACGCTTCTTGCTTGGGAGCCTTGGTTGCCGTGGGGGCAAAGGAAAAGGGGCAGGGGCTAATCCGGCCCTGGTGGCTCGGCCGATGATCCGTGGATCTCCAACCCCACACCACAAACGCAGCCAGATCGTGGGGTACGACCCCAACCGACGTTTGTGTTGCGAACAGTACCACCGTAGGTGTACTACAGAGCACCAGGTCATGTATCCGACCTCACCTGGCAACAGAATGGCTACCGTGGTATGCGCCGATTGGGTCGTCGGCATGTCGCGAAACGAGGCTGCGAGCTTGCTTAGCTGACAACGGAACAGGCCAACTGACACACTGTGTTCCACCTCTGTGGCCCTTGTCGTCTGCGGGAACATGGGGCAAAGCGTCCAGGGACTTGGGGAGGCAATGAAGGCAAGATCCAACCACTCGCAGCCTGGGACCGCCGCTGGGATCATCGCTGCTTGTACGGGGCCCGAAGGCCTACGAGGCAGTCAACTGCTCCGGCCACACCGCATTTTCCTTCTGCCTCACTCGCTTCTTCGTCGATCCGTTGCTCCATCTCGGGACATGTACTACATGTTGCCTTGTCTGGGGTTGGTATGTACGTGTATACTTGCACGCGGGCGTACTAACAAGATAGGGCGGGCTATTTTTCCAGACTAGGACGATCGGGCCGTACGCCTACCTGAAGGTAGTAACTCGGGTAAGGCAATTCAAGCTTTTCGGCATGGCGCGGGGCAACTTGAACCCAATGTGTAACTTTATTTGAGGTACTTTAGCCTTTTGGCACTCTTCCCTTCATGCATAATTCCCACGCGAGAACAACTTGTTTGAGCCACGTACAGCAGAAGCCCCCGTGCCTCTCAGGGCAGCCTTCTACTTGCGCTGCATTTGAGAAAGATAAAACTTAATCTGTAGCCATGCGGTTGCCTGAACCTTGTTGGTCGACGGATTTCATATATATAAGTCACAAACCAGAAGTAGGCGAGGAGAGAGGGAAAGACCGCAACCAACCTGGAACATATCAGTCACTCAGCCATCGGACGGCGCACGACCATCTTCCCCGTGTTCGTACCACCGTCCAAACATCCCACCTTATTGCATAACTGTACGAGAGTCTTTTCTTCGTCTTTTTTCACCGCTATTGGTGGTTGAGTTTCCAGTATGGGCGGAGAACACTCGAAGCCCGGATGCTTCAAGATCTGGGTAGGGTCGACCCAGCTGGGGTCCATTATCCAGAACACCCTTGGAATGGATGAGGAATCAGACTGCGATTGTCATCCGAGGGGGACTTGCCCCGACGGGGAGCCTTCGATGCCTCCGCTAGAGGAGTTCATGGACATGAAATTGCCCAATCACATACACTGTCCGACACTGGAGGCCCTTCCCGTTCTGCCGCAGCGCCATTCGTGGAGGGAATATAAAAAGAAGACAAAGATAGACTGGCACAAGCGCCAGGACGAATCGCCCGAGGCCGAGCAGTATCGCGAAACGGTCCTCGGTGCCTTTGACGGCTTGCCCGCAAACAAGCAGAGAGCCTTGCAGCGCAGCTTTGGCTTGGCCGTGCGACGACTGCGGAGTCGTGACATGGGGGCGGCGTCGGGCAACACGACTGATGATGGCCTCGAGGTTGATCCGCACCTTGTCCTGGGCATCCTCCTCGCCGACCCGTACCAGTCAGCTCGGCCAGTCGTCGAGTCGCTCCCAAGGGAAATGGGCAATACTCTTCTGCGGTGTGCCGAGCGTGCTGTGAACAAGACTCTGGAGCGCGTCAGTGTCCAGGTGCCACCCGAGGCGCACTACGGGGCGTATCTGCAGCACGTCGCCTACCAGTGGGCAATGCACACCCCGGCCGGCCTCAGCCGGGACCACGTCGGGCTTCTTGTCGCCGGGAGCCCCTATCCGAACGACTCGTCGACAACCAACTTCGCCAGGGACACGGACGACGCCGCCATCAACACCATGTGCGACCAAGTCTACCGCCAGGCCGTCGCCAACGTGGAGCAGCAGGACAACGGCCAGCGCTACGTGGCCAGCTACACGGAGATGGTGGCGTCGCTGGAATGGGAGACGGCGACAGGGTGGGACAATAGCTTCCTCAACGCCATGTCGCCGCCGCCCACGGCCTTGCGCGGTCTGAGCTGGGCCGAGAAAAACCTGACGACCACATTCGGGTCGGCGTTCCCTGCCTTGACAGTGGGCATGGGGTTTCTGACGCTGTCGCTGTATACGGGAGGCGGAGGGCAATGGGCGTAATGCGGGAGGGGCCTAGAGGAGAGACGGTCCCTTGTTGGGGATAGATGACTGATGGTGATCCATCGAGCACGGGCGAGCGCCGTGAGCACCCGGCGGGCCCTTATCGCGTGTACTTCGCATAGTGTTATGATTAGTATGTATTGTATCAGATTATCACCACAAGCATGACTGGCTTGAATCATTGTGTCGTGGACCCATATGGAGGCGTGTACCAAGATGGAGTATTGTGAGCGCCATTGGTTGACGCAATCAAGTTGAGGCCGTGGGACTGGGCATTCAAGTAGGTGATGGAGGCAAAACACGCGATAATAATGGGAGTACGTTGGGAGAAGGCAGATAGACTGTGTCAAGTAGAACTCGCACCGTCAACCCAACACTGTCCCCTGCTCCACGACACTACAGCATTTTCTTCCCTCGTCGACACTTCACCACAGGCACCGCACCCACCCACCCCGCCACATACTATATAACACCGACACAGACAGCTTGCGCCGAGGAAGCCAGCGTCAAAGCCATGCCCAATCAATCCGACAAGGACGTCGCCGTCGACGCCGACTTCTCGTCCTACTACCTCCAGCGGGCTACGCAGGAGCTCTCCGAAGACCTCAACAAGGTCAGAAACGCCGACGACTTCAAAGCCGATTCAATCTCCTTCCTGGTCCATACTCTCCGACAGGGCGCCGTCCAGTTTTCAACCGAGGACCAGCAGCGAGTGGTCTCGGACATGGAGAAGGCAAAGGGCGACGCCAGCCCTTGATGCGTGCACGTACACTGCTACCAGGCATTCGACTGGTACACGCGTGGCGGGCGGTGCATGCTCTTGTCGCGAGAGTCATCCTGCGTGGCCCATCGTGCTACCACTGCCGCCGAATTCGCAAGTGGATGAGACGAGAGATGAACAAGGCGTACGGACTACCCATGCATACATAAGACGGCCAGGCCTGGCCCCAACGGCACCGCCCGAGCCCTATCAGGGTCGGTCGCCTGCGTCACCTGGTCGATGGCACCGTGTTCAAGCGCCATCACAATCTCGCAGCCCAGCATGGACCACACCCTGACTCTGCTGGGCAGTCGCACAGCATCGAAACGCCAGCGCGCCAGCAACGATGCCTCACCGGCCCGTGCCAAGGGATCGAGGAGCCGCTGGCCTGCTGGTGACGCTTGCCCATCGTCGATACGCATGGAGAGACAGGGCATCGTCATGTACTCGTACGAGTATGTGCGCTGGTCGATCCACATCACCGCCATAGAACAGTTGTGAGCTACCGGGCTTTAGGTAGCTGCTGCGACTTCAATCTAGCTGCAATCCGACCAACTCCATAGTCATTATTAATGCTACGGCAAATTGATGCTGCTGCCTTGCTCTCCACGGGCTCTTGTGCTCAGGTCCAGGCAGGACGAGCGGTATCTTGGAGCTTGCATCCAACTCGGCTGCCTCATCCATTTCGTGAAGGGTATCTCGACAAGTAATGAAAGGATAAGAGAAGAAATCAAGAAGAAAAATTGCTGCTACTTCCACGATGCGGCATCAGCTATTGGCCAGCCCTGGCACATACCTCGCTGGAGCATCAGTCAACGCCGCCCGGCCCTCCGGTTGCCGCCTGCGCCTGCGCCTGCGCTGTCTGCACCGGCCGGGACACCTCGAGGGAAGACCCGCGCCGCGGCACGCCGTTCTTTGCGGGTGGCCCATCCCTTGATAGCGAGCACCATGACCTCCCAGGCCATCAACATGCCCACAAGCCCCATAGTAACAGTGTACGTGAACATGGCGTCCAGGTCATAGTGGATCATTCCGGCGACGGTGTCGGAGCTCTGCAGCTGGTCAGAATCCGTGGGTCAGGAAGACATTGAAAGGGGGGCAATGCCACGGGCCAAACTCACACTTGCCATGAAGATGATGCCGCCGGCGGTGAGGCCAAACGAAGCCAGCAGCTCGGTGGGCGGCCGAGATGGCAAGACAGACTTGGGCGGACGGAGGAACACGAGAACGTACGTCAGGCCCCGGGCAAGCGAGGCGCCCAGAAGAAGGTTGCCCCATTGCTTGTGGACCATGCTGGAGATGATTGTCGACTGGTGGTGGGAGCTCATCATGACGCCCAGCAACAGGATGACGAGCGCCGGGAGCGGATTCATGGAGAACTCGTACGTCGCCGGGGGCTCCCGCTGTTGTCGTTCCTCGTCGGAGGATGTATCATCAGTCACGACCTCGGACACGCCAATGTTGAGCAGGTCGCGGATCCTGGTGGACTCGATGAGCATACCGCACTGCGTCGTCGTCAGCATTCACACTGGGCTCGCGGCGGGCTGTTGGGGCTCACCAAACCGCCGCCGATGAACAAGACAGTGATGGCCAGGTGCTCCAAGTCCTGGACGCTCCACTCTCCGCCCCAGCCGCCCAGGTGCTCGAGGAAGATGTTGGTTGAGCCATAGAAGAAGATGAGGGCGCTCTCGACAAACTCGGCAGTCGGGCGCCACTTGTGCTGCTGCGTGCGCGGACGCATGTTCCAGGCCCATCCGAGCTCACTGAAGCTTCCGGACCATCGACCGAGAGTAAACAGGCCGAGCCAGAAGAACACGCCGCCCTTGACCCAGTGGGCTAGTCCGCTGAAGATCCCGTCGCCCTCCTGTTGCGAGACATGGCGAGTTAGCGACTACCATGCAATGCTTTGCACACGTCGGCCCCAGAGTACTCACAAAGAACCGGCCAAAAGTGGCAATTCCAGTAGTGAGGGCGATGAAGCCAAAGGGTAGAATGGTGCGATCGACGACTCGGTACAACAAATCGAGATACTTCCAGACTCTCGAAGCGACGACTGCGGCCGCTTTTGAAGCAAGCGGGCTCGCCGGAGCGTCAGAGAGCAAGGGCATGTCGTCGAAATGGTCGTCGCTTTGATCGTCCCGACCGTACTCGTCCTTGTGGGGGTTGGGCATTGGAAGGCCTTCGTTGTCGTCGGGATGGGACACCGAGTTACTACGCAGCGACTCCGTGTTTGGCTCGCTGCCCTGGCCACTGTCGTTGGACATACGGTAGCCGCCATCGACGGTGTCTGGCGAGACGGGGATGAACGCCAGCGTCTCCGCAGAGCGCCGAGAGCGCGGGCCGCTGACACCCCCGGCAACCCAACCGACCAAGCTCACTAGGACCTGAGCGGAAACGACCCAAGTGACGACCCAGCCGAGCTTGTGGTGGGCGTTATTGGGGTACAGGTCTGGGGTCTGGGAGTTGTAGATGATTGCCAGGAGAAGAGCGAGGGCGTTTGTGGCCAGGAAGGCGAATTGCAAGGCAAGAGTGTAGCGAGACTTGGCCAGAGACAACATTACAGCTGCGGAGAGAAGGGCGTCAGTCAGTAAACTGAAGTACCATGGATCGCAGTATCACACTGTTGCAGGGGTGTCGTAGCTGAGAGGAGAAGGGGTGATGTGATGCATGGCAAGATATCTATCCACGTACCGACAGGGAGGACAAAGACCCAGGCGAGAGCCATGAAGACGATGTGGGCATAGATGAGGCCAACATGGTCTGGATGGGCAAAGTAGGTTGGCGGGTAGTCGGCTCCGTCCGTCGGAGGGGCGGACTCGTTGCCATGGCCATGACCATGACTGGCCACGTCGCCATGGACGTTCACGCCAGCATCTCCACCTCCATGGCCGACAGCTCCTTGGACGAAGAGCAGCAGTCCAAGCACGAGCGCGCCGGCGTAGGTTGGCTGCAGGGCGGCGATGGATTTCATTAAGCCTCAGATGTCGACGGTCCCAGTGTACGTCCGAGACGTGACTGCCTTGCGGCTTGCTTGCTTGCTTATGTGCTTGGAGGCGCTGCAGATGGGCTCAGCGGGCAGAAGAGAGCTACTGTCTCGAGGAGGGAAACAAGAGAAACGAGAGAAACAAAGAAACGAGAGAAACAACTAGATGGCACCGACCGCACGCGTGCAAGACAAGCAGCGCGCGAGCCGTTAAAGTAACAGTAACTGGACCGTCCTCCACCAGCCGAGGCCGTCGGTTGGGTATGAGCACAGCAGGGTCGAGGTGGGCGTCGGGGTACTGCAAGATATTCGGTGGGTGCACGTACGAACAAGTAGGCACGCAATATGTCTTGCCCAGGCACTCACTCAAGCATGCGTCGAGGAACTGCAGAGCACGATGGGGGGCGAAGGCCGAAGACGTGGGTGAGGCGAGCGGTCCATGACTTATACCAACTTCAAGAGCTTGGGCTCCGGTGGCTTGTCTCAGGCGGCTCCGGGGGGCCGGCGCCGACTCTGCTGAGGCATCATGTCACGCCACCCACATACACCATTTGGCGAGCAGGGGCAAGCGACTACCTCCAGGTCACTTCAGTGGGAGGATCCCCGAAGCTTCCGAGCTTGGCCATCACCAAGGTGTGTCAAGCGAAGCTTCGCCGGCGGCAGCAATGCAGAACGGCGGTCACTGATTCGCACGAGGCGTTAATAGTGCCTCGCGTGTTTTCAGCATCCTTCTTGAGGGCTGCGTTTCCGACGCCCAAGTGCCCGCATTGGGCATCCCCGATCCGATGCCGTCCCGCCGCACTGATGGGTTCGAGCCCTTCGGTCATCTCGACTCAGGGTTAGAGCGGCAAAGGGTGGCATGTGAACAGAAAAAGTCGCCGTGCTTGGGACCTCATTCGTCAGCGAGCATCAGCCGGCCGGACCGGACGGCCGGCTGTTGGCCCCGCAGATGGAAGGCCGTTGCAATGACAGGCTGGCTGACTACCGAATCACGGGACGGGGCCCATGCGTAGATGAGATGCCTACCGTACGAGTATGGATTCAAGTCGCTACTTGTTCTCGTACGTGTGCCGACCCCGGCTGCGGAGCTGTTCCATGTCGGCCTCCATCCGCGACCACACCACCCACCAACCGCCCAAACTCGGTCGCCTCCACGGAGTTTGGCGCAGCAGAACCGTCAACGCGACTCCATACTTGCCGGAGACGTAATCGATGCGTGCAGACTACTGACGTCATCATCATCCCCATCATCATCATTGTCGTCGTCGTCGTCGTCGTCGTCGCCTCTGCCGGGCCGGAGCGAAGCGGAGCCGTGCGGGGCCGGAGCCGCCGCCGTCGGCCATATCACTCGGCCGAGCGATGGCCCGACCTGCGGCTTTGCCCTTGAATATAGGCAGCGCCAGCGTGCACTTTGTACGTGCCCATGTACCTGGTAGGCACCTACTTCGCACAGAACTTGCAAGTATATCGTATAGACTTGCACGAAGTAGTCCAATCCTTGCTGTCGATCTGAAACACGGCTTGGCAGGCACGCACGAGCGGCTGGCACATGTGGACGCAGCAGGAGTCCAGATGCTTCACGATGCCCTGGTCAAACCACTGGCTGTCTCGATTCGCTGGGTCTAGGAACGGAGAGCGGTCGAGAGGCTGCGGCGCTGAATCCCATCCACGTCTCCAATATGCCCGGATGCTCCTCGAGCTCCATCTTTCCCCACGATGCCAGACAGGACAATGCTGTTTCCTTGTACGAAGTACTCGTACTCCATGGCAAGCCCTGAAGCCAGCGAGCAAGATGGAGTGCGTGTCTACGAAGTAGTCCGTGCGGGTAACTCCGTACATGCAATCTGGCTTTGCCTCTAGGGTTGCAGCGGCATTGAGTCTCACCAGAGACATGATGCTCTCGGACAATGCTCTTTGTTCCAGGCTGTCAACCAACTCAGATGGATACGATGCGCACTGAATATCACTACCTTGCCTCCTCACAGTCTCACGCCTAGTTGCCTACCCTGTCAACCTGTCTGCCCTCCAGCGCTGTTTGCCCACGCAGATACTACGACTGCCCGGCATCCCGCCACGACGACTCGGGCTCTCTCCGGTAGTACAAAGCCTCCTCGTCCGTGTTCTCGATCCCACCATACAGGCCCTGGAAACCAGGCGTCGTCAATCCCACGGGGCTGTCTCCGCGCCGCGACGACACCAGCCGCCTGACGGGAGTGCGCGTCTGCTGCGACTGCTCCGGGGCCGGCACTCCAACCTGAGGCCTGGCCAGGCCGTCCACTGGGACCGCTGTCGTCCCATCTACTCTGCTCTGGTATCGAAACTCGGGAAGGTAGTCTGCGCTCGGTGGCTGCGATATCCCCGGGAGAGAGTCGTCGTAGACGGAAAGCCTGGGGTCCACCGACGCCATGTCCGGCTCTGTTGATCGGGGGGCTGTCTCTTGTACGTTGGCATCCTGGTGGGAATCGCCATCTGTGCCTACCTGCCCTCGTACGCCGAGGGAACGGACTCTGTACAGGAACCGGCCGACAGTGGACTGGCCCAGAGAGCGGTGGGGTTAGCCTGACTTGTGTTCGTTTTGTCATTTCGCGTGAGGGCAAATAACTACCCGCATGATTCGAGACGACGTCGGATGTGGCGGTGGCAGACTTGTCTTGGGATTCAATTCCTCATAGTATGAAAGCGCGTCATCGTCGTTTTCCTCACCGTTGTCGTCGTTGTCGTCTTCTTCTTCGTCTTCTTCGTCTTCTTCTTCATCCTCTTCTTCCTCCTCCTCTTCTTCTTCTCCTTTGCCTGCATACCCCTGCAACCCATCGGCTCCGCAAGGCCTGTCGCCTTTCCATGTGCCCGTTCCGACCAAGTCGTTCTGGGGCCCTGGCAGGTTTGTCAGGGGATCTCCTCGTGGGTTCCATCTCTATTGTATGTATGTCTCACCTGCGTTGCTTCCGTCTACGTGTTGGACGCTCCGGCCCACCCCGCCAGGGCACGAGTCGGCTGGGACAGTCACGCGGGATCCTGCTGTTGCACGCGCAGCCAGATCCTTCTTCGCGTCCGACAAGCTTGGGTAGCTCGCTGTTTCCAACTTGCTTGGGGTCTCGTCCTCTGTCTCAACTAGGGCTGTGGCGGTTGAGGCCTCAGCATGGGCTATGGAGCTGTGGGCGGCTGGGCTTGCCGGCCCAGCATCGTTGACGAGCCCTCCTCGGTTGACAGGCTCGTGATGCAGACCGCGAACCCGCAAGTGTTTCCTGTAGCGCCAACGGAGGTCGAATTCCTTGAGGTCGGTGGCGGTCAAAGAGACGGCTGTCGGTCGAAGCCGGAGCATGGCGGCGGCGTCGCTCATCCAAGATGACAATGATCCTGTGGAATTGCCTTGCTGTTGCCGGCGACCTGCATGCGTATGAAAGCACTGGAGTTGAATCGAGTCCACCGACAGCGTGCCGTTTCCAGGCCCTCAAGGGTTAGTGAGCCAAGGGCGACGGGCAACTCTATACTGCAGCATTTCGCGCGGTGCCTTCCTTTCACCATATCACATGAGGGAGGGAAGGATGCCTCCCCCAGACACCTTGCAGCACGGCGGCCATGGTAGTAACTACTATCTGCCAACGAGGAGGTGCTCGTACTCCGTAGGAGACGGCAAGGCACGAAATAAGTCTTGCTTGTGTACCTGGCGTCCCCTGCTTTGAGCAGTTACCTACGAGGAGGTACGTACATGCAGCGAAGACCTGTGGGCACTGTGGTCTTCATTCATTGGGTTTCGTAAGCACACCATGCCTAAGAGTAGTACATCGTCATGGTCCATCCAAGCGGCCTGCTGAAGTCAGGTACGTGCGACAAGAGGTACGAGTACTGGTAAGGTAGGTAGGCAAGTAGGCAAGGTAGGTAGGCAAGGCAGGCTAGGCAGTATTTAGGTAAGTAGGCGACGGGGAAGGTGACCGAGGTGAAGGTGGTTGGTGGTGGTTGGTGCCAAGGTAATCTCTCCCCCGCCAAACGCTAGTATTATGGGCGCTGCTTGGACAGGACCCAGGGGACCTTACCTAAGTTTGCAGTGGCCACCGCCCCGTCCCGTTCCGTCACACGTCGCTTGGTCGTCGTGTCGTGTCGTGTCCCGCCGCAAGTCTCCTGCATCCTTCCCCCAGCCAGCCCCAGAGGTCCAGGTTCGGCCCCTGGAGCACAGCATCATGAATGGGGACTTGAGCCTTTCCCAGGCCCTCGGCGGCTTGCGCATCGCCAACCCTGACGACGCCGCCGAAGCATCTTCTCACGCGCCGCCGCCAGCATCCCATCCATATCCCGATGCAGCGACTGCTGTTGCTGCGGCTGCTCCCCCCGCCCACCTCGAAGCCGCCGCCAACGCCGAATCGAATCTCCTCGGCCCCGACATGCAGCATCTTCTCTACCACGATGGCCCTGAAGCTGGCCGGCCCAGATCCTCCGTCTACAGCCCCGTCCTCGCCGCCGACTCCTCCACGTCAGCCCGCCCGTCCCGCGAGCACAGCCAGCGAGACGGCCAACGCTGCCTCGTCTCTCCCGGCAGCGGCGGCTCCTTGCCTCTACGAGGGAGCTCCAGGAACATGCGAGGAGGTGGCTACGCCTCCACGTCCGCCTCGACGTCGGCGTCGGCGACGCCTGCGAGCCAAAGCGCGCCTGTCCCCTTCGCCGGAGACGCGCCCGTGCCTGCCACCAGCGAGGATTGGAAGGATCGCGGAGCCGCCGTCGGCGTGCGCCGCGAGGTAGACGCCAGCGGCCGTGCCATTGTCCGCCAGGTTAAAAAGGGCGTCAGGGACTTTTCCTTTGGCCGTGTCCTCGGCGAGGGCTCCTACAGCACCGTCTATCTGGCAACTGACCGCCAGACGCTCAAGGAGTACGCCATAAAGGTTCTCGAGAAGCGGCACATCATCAAGGAGAAGAAGATCAAATACGTCAACATCGAGAAGAACACGCTCAATCGCCTCACCGAGCATCCCGGCATCGTTCGCCTCTACTACACCTTTCAAGACGAAACCTCGCTCTACTACGTGCTCGATCTCTGCAACGGCGGCGAGCTGCTCGGCGTCTTGAAGAAAACGGGTACCTTTGACGTCGAGTGCGCAAGGTTCTACGGCGCCCAGATTCTCGACTCGATAGACTACATGCACTCGCGTGGTGTCATCCATCGCGACCTCAAGCCTGAAAACGTGCTACTAGACGACCAGATGCACGTCAAGATTACGGATTTTGGAACCGCCAAGCTGCTCAGGGACCCGCGAGAGCCCAGGGAGCCTGACGGCGCCGATCGCGACGTGCCCGAGTCGGGGAAGCGACAGGGTCAAGAGGATGGCCGCGCTGCTTCCTTCGTCGGCACTGCCGAGTACGTGAGCCCCGAACTGCTCACACACAAAACCGCATGCAAGGCCAGTGACCTGTGGGCCTTTGGGTGCATCATCTACCAACTCCTGGCCGGGAGACCACCGTTCAAGGCAGGCAGCGAGTACCTGACCTTTCAGAAGATCGTCAACCTCGAATACGAATTCCCCCCCGGCTTTCTCCCTTCCGCCCGGGACCTCGTTGAGCGGTGCCTCGTGCTTGACCCAGCCAGGAGGCTGACCATCGAGCACATCAAGAACCATGAGTTCTTCCAGGGCCAGCAGTTCGGCAAAACGCTATGGCGGGCCAAGGCACCAAGGCTACGACCGTATGTTCCGCTTACCCAGGAGCCCAACATCATCCAGCTGAACGACTTCTCACCCGGCGCTGCTCCCAACCCCAATGGCGTAGCAATTTCTCGACCACCACTGTCTCACCCTCAGGCAAGCACACCCGGTGGGAACGGCCGCCCTTCCCGGATTATCACGGAGCTGCCGGCCCCGACCCAGTTGGACATTGAATGGTCGCCCGTCCTCACCAAGAACAATGAGCGGATTCTGAAGCTGGGTGACTTGATGGTTGTCTCGTCACCACTGCCCAATGGAGCTCACGGCAAAGGCTCCGACGAAGGCCACAAGAAGCTGTCTCGCTTCTTCGGGGGCAGCACGACTAAGAAGCGACAGCGGCTGGTGATGGTGACGTCGAGTGGCCGCATCGTCCTCGCACCTGCCGGGGGGGGG
>JALHCA010000166.1:0-18217 GCA_024340505.1 Tolypocladium nubicola
CCCCCCCCCCCCCAACAGCATTCTCTTCCCGCCGGCCAACCTCCTTGACCCAGCCCACGCCCGCGGCCAAAATAGCAGAACCCTAGGGCTGAGAAACTCCCAAATGTGCTGTGAATCGACTTCGTAATCATCGTGAAGAAACCCCCCTTCGCCTTTCTCGTAACCGTGTCGTCGCAAAGAAAGCTGAAAAAGCAAAAAACTACAAGGGTATAGATAAGTGAGCAATCGCGCCGGCACTCTACCCACTGCGTCCCCAACGTCAACAGTCTGCACGCTCCGTGGTGGCGGTCAATACGTCTCGCCCAGGTCGCTCAGCTTCCTGCCGCCGGATGTGCCCGGTCGTCCCATCGACTCTCTGGGCGCCGGCACGCCTGTGCTCGGCCGCCGACCTCCGCTCTGCCGCCGCACGCCCGGCGTCGGGATCGCGCTGCCCGGGACCGGGATGCCCGTGACGCCCGTGACGCCCGCCTCCGTCTCCAGCTTCGAGTATGTCCCTCGTCGGCTCGGCGTCCTGAACTCGCCCTCAAACTCCTCGTCCATGCGGCTGATGCTCGCCGAGCGGCCATGCATCGACCCGCTCATCGACGACCGCGGCCGGCCGAGAGGCGTCCGGGTCCCCGACATGGACGTGCGCGACATGGGCCGCGGGGGAGCAATCATGTCGTTCCTCGACGCCGGCCGCGCGTATGAAGAGATGCTGGCTCTTGAGCCTGGCCGGCTCATGTCGGGGTCCGGTCCACGGTTCGGCAGCGGCCCGAAAGACAGACGGCTTATCCCCGACGTGCTAAGTCGCGGGACGTGGCTCTTAGACGTCGAGGCGCGGGGGTTGTAGTTGGTCGGCGTCGTGTCATCCGCGACCATCGACGAAGCCGACGACCCGACGGTGCGTTTCCGGGACCGGATAGTGACCGACGCCGGCACGTTGGTTCCGGCGTTGACGGACCTGGGCGAAGCGCGAGGCGGCGTGTTGGCCGGGGCGGGGAGCTTGGACCGGGCCGAGTGCACCCTGGCCTCGAGGCGCTGCATCTGCGCCGTGAGCGAGCGGATGTGGGAGAGCGAGTTGGAGGCGGGCAGCTTGTGCGTGGCGAGACGGCCTTTGCTGGGTCGGTTCGCGGGGGTTCGCAGGGGCGCGCCTCCGCCCGAGATGCGGCTGCCGGCCGCGCGGGTCAGCGTCCCCGTGCTGGGGTTGGACCGCGGCTTGGGCGTGACGCTGTTGTCGAGCGAGGGCAGCCGGGACTTGCGCAGTCCGCCGGCGATGCCGACCGCCTTGGCAGCCGCCGTCGACTTGGGTACGGGGGCCGAGGCGTCGGACATGGGCGGCGACGGCGGGTCGTGCACCTCGGCGGCAGACAGGGGCTTGGTGTCGGGCGGCGTCGTGATGAGCGGCGAGCTGGCCGTCGAGTTGGGCGACGCCTCGACGTTCTTGTCAAACGTCGGCGAGCCCAGCACCGACAGGTCCGTCGAGATGCTCGACAGGTGCCGCGACTCCTGCTTCTTGATTTTGTCCTGCATCAGCTCCGCCTCAATCTTCAGCTCGGCCAGCTCCTCGCGGAGCCGCTGCGACTCGATGCGCAGCTTCTCGCGCTCCTGCTCGCCCGACTTGATCTCCTCCTCCATCAAGACGGCGCGCTCGATGGCCTGGTTGTACTTGGACTCCATGTCCTCGAGCGACGACGTCGTGTTGCGCGCCTGACGCTCAAAGTCGTCGTTGGCCACCTCAATGTCCCGCAGCTTGAGTTGCAGCGACCGGTTCGAGTCGCGGAGCGTCGTAATCTCCTTTTCGAGTCCGTTCTGCGCCGCGCTGGCCTCGGTCTTGGACTCCTTATACTTCCTCTGCGCAGCGAGTCAGCCGGCGTCTCCTCGGGCTGCGGCCATGGGTAAGGCCACACGTACCTTCCATTCCTGCACCTCGAATCCCAACGTCTCGGCTTTTTCTTGCAGGATCCGCTCCTGTTTCTCGGCGCGGTCAATGTCCTTTTCCAGCTCCTGCTCCAGCTCGCGGCTCGACTCTCGAAACTCGGCCAGCTCGCCCTCGAGTAGCTCGTACTGTGCCTTGTACCACGACAGGGCATCTTCGGCGCCGTTGGCCTCGCTGGGAGGCGAGGACGGAGGCTCGGCCATGGTGGGTGTTGTGTCGGTCGCGCCTAGGACGGGCTGTCGCACCGCTTATCCCATATGCAGGACTACGGAGAGCTGCGGCCTTGACAGATGCGAAGAGACGGTAGCTGTTCTCTCCGTGTTTGCAACAAATGAAGCGGTCGTGGGTGCGTCGCCGAAGGGGCGTGGGCGTCGCGACGAAGTGAGCCAACCGGGGACGACGGAAGAACAGCGAGAATGATAGGGACAAATCCGTCCGTCGCAAGTCGAGCAAATCCGTCGGCTGCTTCTCGCCGGCTGCGTCTCGCCAGCTGCGTCTCGCGTCAGTCGCGCCGTCGCCGTCGCCGCCGCCACAGGCAGGGAGCATGGCGCTGCACTCACCGGATGTCTGAGGGGCCTCGTCCTCGGCACCCAACAGCTGCCGCGCTGTCGACCGAGAAGGCAGGCTGCGCGTCTCTGCGGAGAAACGGGCCGCCGCTGCGCTATCTACGGGCGCAGACAGACTTACCTTGTGCCTTACCTGTGACTAGAGGCTGCGGAGCCCGTGTCGTCGTCGTTGTCGTCGTCGGATGGTGGTTGTTGCATGTTTTGGCCCGTAGACGCCCGCTGTTGATGCGACGCACCGAAGGCTCCTGGGCGCTGTGAGCCGGCGCCATGCCGTTTTGGGCTTGGCGCCTGGCGTCATGGGCAACCGCGTGCTCGCTGGCTGACCTCTGCGTCACGTGCGGGGAGCAAACAGCAGCAACATTCACTCGCTGGCTATTCCTGTGGACGCGATGGAAATCGAAGATTATTGGAAAACTTCCAGTGTCCGCATAGCTTCTTGGGGATGCATTCGGGAGAGCCGCTCTGTCTGAAGTGGCAGCGTCGTCGAGGCGGAACATGAGCAAATTCGCATGAATGAGAGTGCTATTTATAGCAAACGACCAACGCTCAGATGAAGCGTAGCTGCCCATTCAAAGAAGAAACAATGACGCCAAAAGCGATATACAAAGACCCTCTCGAGATGCGACATTGCTTCAACACCATGAGCTTTTCGTAAAGCCCCAGAGAAACCAGCTTGGCGACAGCCGCGAGCTATAGGGTACTCCGTGCTCCGTACTTCGTAGCCAACCAAACAACGGTTGCACGAGCATTGACGACTTGACGTGCATGAGGCAGCATGAACGAAGCCTGGGGTCTGACATTTGTCTCATTTCAAGTCCCAGGATTGGCACAAAGCCCATTGGCGCTTGGTGAACATTCTGATTTCCCTTACAAGGTAAGCTAAAAATGCCGCTTGCCGCTTCGCGCTGCAGCCGGGTATCATACACTCATTACACATGATTGACTCTCAAAGTCTCGGCCGTCCAGCCCCCCATGCCTTCTTCGCTCTCCGCGCCCCCGCCGTGGCAGCCCCAAAGTTGTGCAGCCGCTCCCCTATCAGGTACGCCTCGTCGCGGACCCCGGCCTTCCAGCCATTAAACACCTTGGCTATGCCGACGGCGTGCTTCACCATGACGGCCGCGATCGCGGCCGCTGGATACGAGAGCCGGTAGACTACTGCCAGACCGGCAGCGTCGGCGTCTGTGCCCAGAGCCTCCATCTTGATCAGGAAACCCGCCATCAGCGGCGGTCCAAACGTGGCCACGGCTGCAAGGGTCATGCCGGGGACGACAAACGCCCTGGTCAAGATGCCAATGTCCGGCCGCAGCCACCCGCGACGCACGACGGTTCGCACCGCCATGGCCGCGCGGCTATCGGGGAAGAGGGACGTTATCATCCTCGTCCCGAGGTTCAGGTAAAGCAGTCCCAGAGTCCACGCCTGGATGACGCGAACCGTGTGACGGCCCGCCTCGTCCTTCTGTTGCTCCCCCGCCTGAGCTGCTGGAGCTGGCGGGTTCATGTACGTGTGCAGCGGAATGGTTATGTACAGTTCCATCATGGTCGAAAACAGGAATGGGAACACGACGAGGAGGAACAGGTAGGCGTAGGTGAGCTTCAGGCCGCGAAGGATGCCAGACATGGCGCGTCGGCCGGCGTGGCCCTCCGCAACCTCGTCCCATGCCTTCCTTGTCCAGCGCTGCGCCTTGGCTGTGATGCTCCGCAGGCACAAGACGGAGTGGGCGACTGTGCCGATGATGTATATCCCAATGCTAAAGGCGTAAATGTCGTTTGTCCGTATGCCCTCTGGAATCAGCGCCTTGAACATGGTCCTGCCTAGCGCGAGCGGAGCGATTGTGATGCCCACGCCCGTGACGGCCGCGAACAGCCAGATGAACAGGATGAACAGGAAGACCCTGGCACGAAAGTTGGGCGGAACATAGACAATCTGGTACTGGCTGGATGAGTAGATGTCGCTGTCGGAATTGCCGTCCTTGCGCCGGTTGGCCTCGTTCACTGCGAGAAAGACTCGCTTGCCCTTGGGGATCTTGACGCGGTCGGATGCCGGCGCGCGTACGAAGTGTCCGCTCTTCACGAGCTGCCCGGAAGCCACGAGGTGCTGTTTCCTGCGCCTCAGGATCCTCTCTTCGCGGTTTGAAAGTGGGGGATTGGGCTTGGCGTCGCCCCCTTCGAATGTGTCTCGCCATGTCTTGGAAATGACCTGGTTGTGCTCGTCCAGCTCGAGCAACAGTGACTTGCACCACGACTGGCGGTCCGGCGAATCGAGGCTGAGCTGCAGGATGCCCTCTTCATCGATTTGACGCTCGCCAAAGAGGAAATAGGTGAGCCGTAGGCCGCGAGCGCACTTGCGGAACCACCACGTATACATGGCGTGCAGCCCGTCGCTCGGCTTGAATATCTTGACGGCCTGGGGCATGAGGAAGTTGTAGAACAGCAGATCAACAGGAAATTCTAAGACCGGCTCGTTGGACGAATAGTGAATCGGTAACACCCCGGGCATGGCAAAGGAGAGACCCCAGACGACGCCGCCGAGACAAACAATGACCAGGGCGCCGTAGACAAACGCAGAGAAGAGGATTTTCCGGAGCTGCGTTGTGAGGTTTCTCTCGAGCACGTCACGGACGGGGTGGAACTCGGGGTCGTCAGGGTCTCGTATGAAGTCTATCGAGGCGGTTAGCAGTTGGTCTAAAGAACAAGACACTCGGGGCCACATACACAATACACCTGGTCGCATGATTTTGCGGCACATAGACACAAACAGCGCAAAGTGGAACATGTATCCCGTGCCCACAAACCAGTGGACAAAGACCGACGTCAGAGGGAAGTTGTACGTGAAGAGGACCCGAGACTTGACCGTTGCGTTCTCGAACAGGGGCATCAGGGCGCCGTCAAGTAGGAGGCCGCAGTACAGGGGAAAGACTAGCATCTCGATGCTGATGATGATGATGACCTTGACGATGCCGCTGGCTTGGTGAAGCGTGTCGATGACGCCGGCTTCCCACACACGCATCATGTTGCCCCTCGAAAATGGCGTGCCTCTTCTCAGGTACATGGCGCTGATGGCAAAGATGGTCAGGTATCCAGAGAGAATGGCCCAGAACCGATCGAGGCCTGGCCAGTATGCCAGCTTCGGGTCAACGGGTGGGCGCGTCTCCGTTCCGCTCAGATCGATGACCCACGAGCCGGGATCGAGAAGCAGCCAGAAGACGGTCCTGGCGTTGACCGCGGCTGAGCCCGCGGCGCTGGCAATTGCCGACAGAAGCTTGCCATCGGCAGGGTTTAGGCTGACGGCGGTGATAGAGGCAAGCCCAGCGAAGATTCTGTGGAAGACTGACGCGATGTTTTCCTTGACGATGAGGAGAGCTTCATGGCTAATGGCAGAGAAGTTTTGCATCTCCGAGGCGGACGTGGGAAAGTCCATCAGGGCGTACTCCACGACTCGGTTTCCAGCGCCCGTCCACACGCCCCACGAGGCCTTTCTCGCCGAGACGATCTGGGCTCCCAAGGCTCCACCGACAAGACCGGTGAACATGTCCACGAGATTCAGGAAACCCCACGAAGTCAGCCCGCCGAGCATGACTCCGGCGTCTTGTACGACCTTGGAGAACTCGAAAAGCATGCGCACAAGCTGCATCGGGTTCGCGACGGTCCAGACGGTGACCCGGCCAATGTTGTAGGGGATGAAGATGCAGGCAAAGATGGTGACCGACACCAGAACCGCGCAAAAGATGGCATTCTGGAACAACCCCGCGATGGGCCCTCGCATACCAATGAGCTCCATGACGCCCTCAAAGTCCTCGAGGTCTTCCATGGCCTCGGGATCCAGTCCTGCCCCCGCGGCGTCATCAATGTCCCCGACATCAGCGTCGGCATTGTCGTCGGCGCCTTCGCCCATCGGGACATCGACCCAGGCGTCATCGTCACCGTCAGCGTGGTCGTCGATATTCGCATGTAGGTGGCCGTCCAGGTCACCCCACATGAAATTGGCAACACGACCTGCCAAGCCTGCTGGTTCCTGGTGGCCGTGAGGAGCCGGTTCCTCGGCTGGGTTATGCTCCATCGCTGGGATGTCATGAAGCAGCAGCTCATCGGTCTCGTCTTCTGAGTGATTGTGGGCTTGAGCCGTCCCGTTTTCATGCGGGGCGTGACCAGCATTGGCATCATCGACCGGCAAGTCGTCCTGGAATGAAGACGACCTGAAGAGCATAGCAGTAGGTGGCATCATCGGCTCCGACTCGTCGACACCGCCATCATGTTGCAAGTTAGCAAAAGACCAGTTGTTGCTCCCCAGGGGGTTGACTGAATCGTGATGACGAGGGCCATCAGAGACAGCGCGCGGCCTCGATGGACCGGCTTCGATCAGTGACTCTGGAGTCGGCTCGGGTAATCCTGGCAGCCATGCAATCTCTTTCCCCTTTGATGCAGTGCTTGCCAGAGTAGGGTTGTCCATGTCGCCATTAAATAGTTCGCTGAACATCTCAGGAGCAGGGCTAGGTTCCTCAAAAAAGGTCGGGTGCATGATTGGCACCGTGTCAAAGGACTTGGCGAACTCGCGGGCCACATCCTCGCGCTTCGTTATGGACCGTCGGGTGACATCGACCCAGTAGCTGAGTTTCTCCTGGAGACCCTCTTCCTCGACAATCTGTAGGATCTGCTCCGAGTCTCCGCCCGCTCGGCGATATATTCGAAGATAGTCAATAACGCTGGCGCGCTCGTCCAAGCTTTCGTCGCTTGCTGGCGCAGAGTCTTGGCTGGGTCGGCTTGGGCCCGGTTCTGGCGCGTCATTCTCAGTAGAATCGGCGTCGACACGGCTGGAGCGAGGCTCGTCATTTTGCCGTGTATCGTTTTCTATATCACCAACGCCCGGCGCAGGTTCCCAGTGCGTGGGCCTGGCTTGTTGATTGTCGTCGTCCAGCGTCTCAGAGTCGGAATCGGAATCGATCGGCTCCCGCAGCAGCTCTACTGCCGCCACGGCATTGTCCGCTTGCCCCTCCGCGGGCGGGTTGTTTTCAGGCTCCTCGAAAGCAGCACGCATATTGATCTCTGGCTGCTGCTGCACTACATAGTCGCGTACGAGGATGACGAGGATGAAGCACACAATGACTAGAATCGTGATTATCTGGCCCTCGAGAACCGTGACTATGGCTCGATTCAAGGTCGGGCTTCGCGTCAGGTTGCGAAGGAAGCTCACGTCGCTGAGGAGGGACGAAGTCGTGGGAGTGGCGAGAGTCCCGTTGGCCGCGAGGGAGACATTGCCGGAGGATTCAGCGGCGATGTCAGCGCGACCGACCTTGATGGGCATGCCGAGCGAGCCAAGAAGAATTCGAACGAGATATTCGGAAATGTCCTCGCCGTCCAAGCCCTTGAGCATCGCGGCGGCTTCCGCGGCGGATGTTGTGGCGGAAGCCAGGAGAGGGCTGGCCGGGCACGTCCCGACATCTGCCATGGACGCCGACAGCCACAGCCCGTCCGTCTCGTTTGCGCGCGAGAGGAGCGAGCTGCTGCCTAAGCCCTCGTCGCTGACCCAAAACATGAAGGACCAGACGGAGCGCATAAAGTACGGCAGCCAGCACACCCAGACACTGACGGTGACGGCGGCGCGTAGCCAGACCAGCAGGTGTCGCAACACGAACCTGGCCATGTGCTCGACGCAGATGTGCACAGGTAGCGTCTTGGGCATGTCGGGGGCGTAGAGCTTGGTGAAGCGGAAGGACGTCTTGCAGAGCTCGCAGTACTTCTTTTGAGAGTGCGAGAGCCACTCCATCAGGCAGTCCTGGTGGACGTACTTGATGCTGCCGCTGCATTTGCACGGGTAGAAGAGCGGCTCGGTGGCGGTGCCATCGCCACGGCATATCCGACAGATGGGCGGAGCGGCATCGTGGGCTTGGATGGGGGCTCTCGGACGTTCGGTACGCGGCGTCGGTCGCAGAAAGGAGAGGTCGGAATCCCGGTTGGCCGCAAAGAGGTCGTCATCCATGGTGCGCGACCACGGCGATGCGGCGAGAGTCGATGATCCCGCAACGGGGAGGGGACAGGCTAACACAGGACAGGCGTCGGAGGAACCATGAGGGTGTCAACCGCGTGGTTGGTGGAGGGAACACGGGTGCTGTTGGGTCGTTATGCACGCTGCGGTCGCGTTGTACGCTCGGCCCTACGAGGGGAGGTGGCTTGGAGTCGTAGGATGACGGGTCGCTGTGGGGAGGCGGCAGAATGAAGCGGCCGGACTAGGTGGCTTTGTAGGGGTGCGTGTTCGGATGGTGAGGCGAGGAGGTTCGTGCTGCGATGGGAGAGACGAGTTGTTCTCTTAATCGTTGGCTGCGGATGGTGGGAGCTCGGGACGGGGACGGAGAAAAGTCGCCGCATCCCACGGCGGGAGCACTTGCCACTGACAGCGTCTGAAGTGCGAAAGGTACTTTGGCGCTACCGCAGTTGTGGCTTGAATGGGGCGAAGTTCAAGGTATATCGCGGGTCTCGCGAACTTGCTGCCACAGCGCTGTACTCCGTACCAGTGCATTAACTGAGCTTCATGAAGAAGGTGACTCGAAGCTTGGAGGTCTGCGGTGTCCGTTCACCCAACAAAGGATTCATGCCCATCTACTTTCGCATATCTTCGCAGGCCAATCGACCGCGCATCGAGATGCCCAGTACCGCACTGGGCGTCCGCCTTGATGTCATGGCAGCGATAACCTTCAGCCTGTCCAGCTGGATGAGCTCAAACAAGGTGGCGGCGGCGTGCAAGAACAGGCTGGGACACGGCATCCAGGGAAGCACCCCGGCATCGGTTTGGGGTACGAACATGCAGAGGTAATCTGTACCAGGCATGATCTGGCGGTGGTCGACAGCCATTGGACCACAGCTGATGGCAGTGGTGGTGGTGTCGGCCAAAAGCAAGCTTCCCAACTCGCAAACGCGTGCCATGACGTGCCTCGGATCCATGTGCTCTCACCAGCTAAATACGGCCCGCGGGCAAACGTCACCGGCGCCCTGATTGTCGTGGCCTCTTCCCTCCTCAACACCATCCCTGATACAATCGTCGCATGTTACCACTGTATGTACAGCCTCCCCATTGTGAGATTCGCGAGGAACTGCTGTGGACCCGCGTCTGTCGCAGCCTCGCAGGTGCTGTAACAACCCCGTCCTCACCTCGCTGCGCTGCGACAGCCCCTGCACCACCAGCGCTAGGCAAGCCTGTCAAAAGCTCCGTGCCTGGCCGGAAGAAATATCCATCCTTCACCTTGGCTGTGCCTCGGCGAACGACCATCTCCAGCTAACATTTGAGGGCTGCAGCTTCACTTTTCTCGTCCAGTCTCCATTACCCCTCGAGGCACAGGCAATTGCGGCGTGTCTGCCATTCGCTGTCCTCCCTCCTCGTTCTTCGTACCCTTGCCGCGGCCGGATCTCGCGCCAACGCCCACGCCCACGCCCACCCCGTCGACTGCCTCGTCTGGCTTCAGGCGATCACATCACGACGCATTGCTTGCTTCCGATAGACACCCTCCGCAATGGCCGAGTCCAGCGGCTCACTCAAGCCTGGAAACGGCTCTACTAGTGCCAATGGCAAGCTGAACGGACAGCCAGCGGCCAGGAGGACGACGGCCAAGCAAAGACGTGGCTTTTTTGCCTGGGCCTTGAGCCTCGTCGCAAGGTTCGTCATCGTCTCGGCTCCTTGCCCGCCGAATCGCCGATTTGGTGCTCTGGCTATCTTGACCCAGAACTGACACGCGCTCAGACTTGCGACCTGGGCTGCCATCCTCACAATCCTCTTCCGATGCCCCTCCTCGCTCGAAGCCTGCGACGACAGCTCGCCGTTCATCTGCAGGCACTACTTCCACGCCAAAAACGCCGTGTCACCACACGTCGAGCCGTACTATGACCGATACGCCGCGCCCTACGTAGACGTCGCGAAGCCATACTACAACGCAGTCAACAGCCGCGTCCTGACGCCGTCTCGCGTGTACGCCGTCCAGTACGGCGCGCCCTGGGTCAAGAAGGGACAGGACTATGCCTGGTCCCAGTGGGAGACAAATGGCCAGCCTCAGCTGGCTCGCCTTCAACGAGTGTCGCAGGCGCAATACGACCAGTCTATTGCGCCCCATCTGACCAAAGCCGGCGATGCCATCGGGCCATACTACGATGTTGCGCGAACAAACTCGCTGCAGTTGTACTACGAGTATGTGCTGCCGAGCTATGAATTCGTCCGCCCGTACGCCGCGCAAGGATACGACGCCACCTCAAACTTTGCCACCGGCACGGCGCTGCCCGCTTCATACTGGGCCTGGAATACGGCGAAACACTTTCTCGACACCGCCGTGTGGCCGCAGCTGCGCGTTGTGTACGTGGAGAATGTCGAGCCGCAGCTGGTCCGCATTGGCGAGCGCCTGGGGAGATACAAGAATCAGGCAAAGACCAAGGTTCTCCCCGTGCAGTCTTCATCCGATGGGTATGTTAAGTGATGTTGCATGTTGTGGAACTTTCGCTGACATTAAACAGGAATGCGTTCTCTGAGACTGTTCAGTCATCTTTCAGCAAGCCTACGCCCCAAGGCTTTATAACAGCTTCTACAACCGTGGAGGAGAGCGCCACCTCCATCGTCGATGCCACAGAGCCCCAAGAGACGGCTGGAGAATACTGGAACCCCGTGGAGGCCCCGCCGGCCGCCGAGAACGAGAGCGAGAAGAGACGACTGGCTCGTGAGATGGTCGCCCAAGACCTGCAGCTGTGGCAGGACAAATTCGCCGCGCAGGCGGATGAGGGGGCCGCGGACATTGAAGACCGCGTTGACGAGATCGCGCGGCGCATGATTGAGGAAAACACAAAGGTAACTGGAGAGGGCCTCGTGGCGCAGCTCGAGGCAACGATTGAATCTGAGCTCGCCAACCTCAAGGTCAAGATTTCGTCCATCGTGGAAGACGGCTCCGCCGATGCCGAGGACAAGGCTGTCAACGCCATTCGATCAGCTGGTGTGGCTATTAAGAAGAGAGCCCAGGTGATTCGGGGCTGGCGTGAGGACTACGATGCCGAGCTGCAGGATACCGTCGTTGGTGCCGCCGACGTGCATTTCCAGATTCTCGACGAGACTAGGGGCCTCGCCCTCCAGCAGATCGGCATGAAGTGGGCGTGGACCGATGGCGTCACTTACAAGGACTGGGCCAAATATCACGAGCTGAAGAGCACGCTCACCCAGTGGACGGAGGAGCTCAAGCAGCTGATTGTCACGCACCCTACCCTGCTCGAGGCACAGGACGCCTCGGCCCAGATCGAGGACGAGGGCATGACCATTGCTTCTGCTGCCGCACAAGAACTCGCCCGCTTGAAGGACGTCACGCGCTGGAAGATTCTGGCCAAGGACTCTACTGACAACTTTGACTCTGAGGCAATGCAGCTAGCTGCGTCTGTTGCCGAAGCTGCACAGCAAGCCGAAGTTGCACAGGAAGCCGACGGGGTTGAAGAGACAGTTGCAGAGCATCTCGACGGAGCCCAGTCAGTTTTGAAGGATGCGGCTGAGGAGGGGTCTTTCTCTGCGGAGGAGCTCTCTAGCGCTGTCCAAGAAGCGGTTCGGGAGACGGTTTCGGCCGCGACTGAGGCTGCGGCAGACGCAACGTCGTCTGTGGTTGATGCAGCCAGCGTGGCCTCTTTGGCAGTCGAAGATCAGATCAGCGCTGCCAGTGAAGCAGTTTCCGGCGTCGTGTTCGATACCGTGGAGGAGACCGAAGAGACCGCCTCGAGGGCTACAGACGCGGCTGAGCCCATTATCCTAGGTAGGTCCTTGCCCTCCCGCCGAGTCCAACTCCGCCAGTACAACCAACTGACCAACTTTTAGGAACGGCTGAGGAGGTGCCAGAGTATGCAGAGCCAACTGTCCCCCTCGCTACAGAAGCCTCTGGGGCGCTGAAAAGAGAACCTGCCGATGTGTCTGATGATATTGACCAAGGCGATGCAGAAGCCGACTCGAATGAAACGAAAGATGGCGCGAAGCCTTCGGCAACGGATACGGCTACTGTACACGCTGCCATGTTTGGTGCTGCTGCCCAGGCCGTCTCTGATCGTCAACCCGTCCTGGACGATTATGTGGACCATGACGCGATTGGGAGCGCCACGATCGCTGCGCAAGCTGTGTATTCCAGCGCAGTGTCACTGGCATCTGATCGATACTCGAGCGCCCTGTCTGTTGTTTCCGCGCAAATCTACGGCACACCGAAGCCCGTGCACGAGCAGCTCTTTTCGTCGGTTTCAGCTGCGTATGACAGCGCTGTTGCTGGAGCTAGCCACAGGCTTCACAAGGCAGTCGAAGCTGCCTCGACTGGGGTCTATGGCAAGCCGACGCCAACCAGCGGCCTCAAGCCTCCCAACTGGGAAAAGGTCGAGTCTATTGCAGCACAGCGGCTAAACGAAGGTCGGCTGTGGGCCGAGATTCAGTACCAGAGCGCCTTGATTGCTCTGGGAGTAGCTACACCGACGCCCACATCGCCGGGGGAGAAGTTTGTCGACCAAGCCAAGCTCAACTACTACGCTGGAATTGGACTCGCTCAAGAGCGATACGTGAGCTTCATCTCTGCTGCTTCTGCTGCCTGGTCCTCCGTCACGGCGACTCCAACGCCGAACGATTTTGTCGGTACTGCATCGTCGGTGGTCTCCGCGGCCAGCGAGTCTGCCTCGTCGGCGGCCCACGCGGCGGGCGATGCGGCTCACTCTGCCTACTCTGCTGCGACTGAGGGCGTCTTCTCGGCTGCTGAGGCTGTCGAGGATACCATTTCTTCTGCCGCAGACGCAGCCGGGGAGCAGATTTACCTTGCTGGCGTCTCCATCGCTGAGACGTGGGACAATGTGGTTTCCGAGCTCAGCGCCCAGGTATACGGAGAACCGACAGCCATTGGATGGTACGACAATGTAATTGGGAGCGCCGGCTCCTACGCATCCGCCGCGACGCAAACTGCGCATGACGCTGCCGTCACGGCCTCGGCCAACGCAGCGAAACAGTACGAGGCCGTCGGCGAGATTGTGTCGGAGCTCGTGAGCGGCAAGGAGCCGGCATTTAGCGAGAGCGTGATGTCTCGCTTTAGCGCCGTCTATGCCACTGCTGCCGCGAGCGTGGGAAGCCTCGCAAGCGAGGCCAGCACTGCCGCGGCGTCGGTGGGAGACAAGGTCGGCAGCGCAGCGAGCCACGCGACTGACGCTATCAAGGACTCTGTTCAGCATGGAATGGACGAGCTGTAAGCGCGTGAAGGAACGTGGACGTGATATAGCGGTCTTTTTGGACGATACCCACTGTTAATGAAACGATCGTTTGATGACAAAATGACTTCGAGAACGCTCAATTTGGGTTGAAGGGATCCAGCGCATGTTGTAGTACTGTTGTCTTATGGTTGAATTACGAGGCTTAGTCTCATTTGAAGCGTGTACCTTGGAATAGCAGGCCAAGGCAGCATATCAAAGACGTTTAAAGCATCTAAGCAGCTTCCGTAGCCTACAGGAAGCTTCATGAATGTAGGGAACTTGTCGCATGTTAGGTTGCTACTCAACGCACTATCAATATAAAGTGTTTGTGCAATTATCACCTTGGAAGGAATAACATGCTAGATACCTCTCGAGAATTAAACACAGTTAAAACCCCCAACTCAATTCTTAGTCACAATCTCTATTCTATCATGGGACTCGACGCCCCATGTTGCTCATAGCATGAATCCCCGATTCATGCATTGAGAGCCTAAACCAACACGGAGATCCTATGGCCCAGCCAGATAGTCCCGAAGTTGCGTCGCCCGCTGCGATCCTGCGTACGACATAAGTGCGGTTTCAATACGTTCGAAAAACCCAAATTGGCCCCTATCGATAGGAGAGGGATCCGTATGCCCGCGAGAAAATCGGATTCCTAGCGCATCGTAGATATTATCCACCGGAATGTGCCGGTTGGTCCGCTTCGAGCGGTCGATTGTCGATTCAATGTATTCTGCCCTATCTAGCAAATACATAGCCTGCGTGCTGATTTTATGTGAGCATGAGCCTAGCTATCCTAGTAGTTAGTAGGCGATGGAGTGCTTACATGAAGTCGCGACAACCAAAATGCCTGCCGTCGAGAATGATAAAATAGAAGACCTGTATATGTGATTCCAAGAGCTTATTGATAACATGGCCAAATGAGAGGTGGCGTGACTTTATCTTGAGCTCGACGCTGGACGCCGAACTCTGAGAGGGACCGTCCCATCTGACCGGCTTGACGAGAAGCTTGCCCATTTGGTAGTCGTCGCCAGCAAATTCGTCGCTAAGATCCATGGAAATACGGACGCCATGATATCCCACGCACTTTCTTTAAAGTCGAGCTTGAAGACTGCGTGATTCTTGGCTTCTCTTCTCTCGTCTACAGTCAAGAATTCGACATAGAATTTCTTGATAAGTGTGTCTCTAGAAATAAGTTCTTGGGGAAGAATTTCTGGGTTGCTCGTGAGGTTATACCCTTCACGGTTGGGAGGAGGAGGGTTCAAGTGTGGCATAGTTGATTTGGTGGTGTATCTCGGAGCTTGAGAGAGAAAACGTATGGTAGCAGATTGGATAACACAAGTCCAGGAAGGCAATGCTGAGGATTATGTAGTCTTGTATCATCCTTGCCATTAAGGCAGAGTTTATATCCAGCAAACATGCACTGCCGGAATATCAAGCGATTGCTCATCTTCCTTCATTGTAGCGTAGTCATCTGCGACTGTGGTTTTGACGGCGTTTGCTGGGCTAGGCAAAGCACTGAGAGAGTACTCGTAGTATAGGAGCACGGCTTGAAAGCGTATACTAGCAGTTGGCTATGTTTGCTAGAGAAAACAAGCATACATCTTGTGATAGAGCACCCCTACCTGGCCTATTCGCGTGTAGCAGTTAGTTGTGTGGAAGTCAGCGATTACAGGGCCGGATCTGGCTAAAGCTGGACCCTGGAAGCTTTCTTAGGAGGCAATAGTACTTCCGGGTACATCTACGGACAGGAAGCCACCTGACGGATCAAACACGACCCTCATGGTTGTTAGCGCCAACGGTTCGATGCTTGAGGCAATCCTAGGTCGATGATCGATATATTCGGAATGGGAGTGTGATTGGTGACGTAGCGAGGTAGCCCTTTGTTCTACAGCCAACCCCGACGATTAATGTTCAATGTAGCATCACGTGAGCGAGTGAATTATCTGCCAACTGTCCCCGCGCGATTTCAAGTCCGTTATATCCTATCGACTCTTCTTAACAACCTCACTAGTTACATTGACTTTACTGGTCTCCTCACCATATACTCACTGCTCATGATGGCTCATCCGGTGTATATGACCAGGGAATTTTACGGATTGCCGGCTCCTCCAGGCACCGCTCTGCCCACTCCGGCCGAGCTACTTAAACTCTGCACAAAGCGGCATCCCAGAGGCTGGAACATGGGCCTTGCCTATCCGCCGGAAGCCCCTGTCTTCTGGATCAAGTACCCACATGTTATCTGGAATGAGCTGGTAGCGCAGAACATGGCGCACGAGGGGCTGAAAAGCCTCCAGTCGCCCGTCAGAGCCCCTGCCGTCTATTACGCCTGCGAGATGGAATTCGGCCAGAGCATCGACTCTTTTGCTATCATGGAGTTTGTTCCCGGCAAGATTGCAGCGGAGCGACTGCAAGACGTGGAGGATTCAAAAGATACCACCTACTCACTTATCGCCCTTGCTCTCTCTGAACTCCACCGCATCCCCGTTCCCCCCGGCTCTCGCCCAGCGGCTGTAAACGGAGGGAGAATACGGCACATATGTTTTGATATGCGAGAAGCTCCTCTCCACTACCAGACCGTGGCACAGCTAGAGGACCACCTTAACCAAGTATGGCCAAACTGAAGCTATAATGTGATGTTGCTAACCTCTAATGGTCCAGTTCCTTGCTATGGCGAGAAGGGAAGATCGTATCAAGGATCTCACCCGCGAACCTATGGTCTTTTGTTACTCCGATATATGGCTAGGAAATTTTATAATCGATGACGATAGTCGCATCACTATTATAGACTTTTCCGAGGCGAGCATTCTGCCGTCTAGCTTCTCTAAGCATGCTATTGAGTGGAGAGAGTTCCAGATCAGGTGTGACATTAGCCGCCTAGTGGTCATACCAACGACTAATGGTGTTGACAATACTTCTGCCTTAGGGGCAGCTACTTCCGCCATGGTTATGAGGTCGGGCGGGTTTGCGAACTTGGGGCGCCGACTATTTGGCCAAGAGCAAGAAAAGGACGAGGATGATACGTTCTGCAAGTTGCTTACGGATAGCCAGGGTCGTGCTGTCAAGACAGACGAACCAAAGGCTTGCGACTCGGACGACGAGAGCAACAGTACGTGTAGAGAATTTTGATAATACGAAGCCAGGTAGTATTACTCAGAAACCAGTGTCGCTTAATATAGCAGGTGATCCTACTATTTGAAGCATAAAGAATTATCAGATCTTCTAATTCGTTATCTTAGTGTAGCTCAACAATCTCAACAATATTAATGCACAATCAGCCTATCCACGTGGAAAAAAAATGTGCCTTGAAACCTCGTACATCACGGTCGTGAAGAAGGAGTCTAAATGAACTATTTCCTTCAAATTATAATCGGAGGCATGGTTTCTACCTAAGCTACAGAAGGCTGTGGAACAAAGAAGGTCGAATGCTCCATACTTGTTTCCATTGTCCCTCCAAGCGCAAGCAGAGCCTGCCCACCTTAATGGCGGTATACTAATCAGTAAGAAACATGGGACCTCAGGTTTGCACTCGTATCTGCCAACGAAATGTCTTCCCAACCATACTGAAAAGTCGTCGTCGTCCGCATGGTCAAGGGCGACAACAAGATCACCGCCGATGCCATCGTCAAGGAGTGCGGCATTCTGCAACCCGACAGCATCGTCATAGAATGCCCTGACTTCCGCAAAATGAACAAGCTGCAGCATGAGGAGATTATTCCGCCCGAAGACAAGCCCATCCCCGTTATGGGACCCAAGGACAATGATGAGACAGCGGCCGTGACTTGTGACGGTACCGACGACGCGTCCGCGCTGAAGATAGCCGATGTCGGCTTCTCGATGGTTAATGCCAGTACTGATGCCTCTGCGCCTACTTCGCCAGGATGTGTCGTGACAGGACGGGGATGCATTCAGGCTGATGCAGACGCAAACGTCTATATTGTCCGTCGAATTCCCACGTCATCCATCCTTTTTCTTCACCAATCCGTACGCACACTCAGCTTTTCCGTATAGAGAGCGAACGACTATTGAAGTTTGACCGCCAACACAGAGCCTGTCATCAGAACCAGTGTTTTCATTGCCATGATTTGTACAACTAGCGTATCTCTTTATACGTTTGCATGTCTCTGTCCCCTCGTCAGAAATGCCGTTCTTGGCTGTTGGGGGCAATTTCATGATCGCATGGGTCATTTGAGATGGACGGTACTACCAAATGGGCAGAGGCGGAGGAGGTGAAATCCGCAGCTGTATTTGTTGAAGGAAATCCTATGCGAGGCTCAGAAAGACCCGATGTAGATGGATGTAGCACACGCTTGGCTAAGCTCCCTTGCTCTTATATCGATGCATAAATTCCCTTCTCTGAGGGTGGTCGGTCCACCTGGGGCCAGGAGTTTGGCTCGAGAGTACACAAGTAGACGTGCCACCCTGACAGGCTCTGGTGATCGGGTTTCGTTGCTCATTCCTGTATGCATTGTGGTCACGTGGTCCGGCGTGGAATTTTCTTCTTGGGGGGGGGGGGGGGGGG
>JALHCA010000017.1:0-150745 GCA_024340505.1 Tolypocladium nubicola
GGGGGGGGGGCAAATCGGCTATAGTGGTACGGCTGTTGGCGGGACGGTTGGTGGCGTTTCGGGATCGGTACGGAGCGCAGGCAACTTGCGTCGTCACTCGCCTTCGCCACGGCGTCGTACGTACGGGGACACGCAATCACCGCCTTTTCTGACCCGATATTTGGCGGAGCAGCCGAGGTGAGGGGTGAATCACTCTCACCGGTCGCGCTAGGCTTGTTGTGAGTGCTGCTTCGGCAAGTCCGGTATTGTATTGGTGACGAAACACCCAGGAGTCATGCGCGCCGTCACGCAACCGGATGACCTCGGCACAGAGTCCCCTACGTCAACGTTGTTCAACAGCAGAAACCTCGGGATGATGAAATCGATACACGTCTACATGCAACCCGGAATCCCATCTGCTCTGTTCCGTTTTATCCCTCGCCCGCCGAGCTCTCACTCTATGGATTTGCTGATGTGAGGTGGCTGCACTGCCCAATGGGCCTCAAATGATATCCTCCGTGCCAAAGAGAAAAGCCCACGTCCTGGAAAATATCGTCAAAGGACTAGCCAGAGGTCCCCTTCTCGAGCGGCACATCCCCATTGGCATCTGGATTTCGAAGTCGCGTCTCCAGGATCCTCGACGAGAGCTTCGAGTGTCTGGAAGCACTGTTGGACATATAGACTCAAGTGCTAAGAATCCAAGAGTGAAGAAGACTAGTACACCGGCGTCAATTTACATTACTGTTCTCGAAAAGAGTCAGGGCAAAAGACGCCGCCTGAAATCTTTAAGAGAGCTATGGTTCTACCGTAGCGTTTGCTCTTTCAAGAGCCTATCGTGCTTGTGGCCTATCAGAGGCATGCCCCTAGATCTACCATAGATAGAGGGTATCTTATTTTTATACCCTGAATATATTTCTAGTCACGCAATTCGCATTGCCCGGTAATCAGTCCGCGACTGGGTGTCCCTCCTGGCGGTGATCAGTCCGTCCGGTAGTCAGTCCGTTTTATCATAGGTACTGTCTATATGTATATGGGGCTCATGACTATTGTCTATAACGAATACCGGGGATAGAACGAGGGCATCGGGGGGCTTGCGTCTATGGGTATTGCTATTAGTATTGTTCTATGATTAGTGTTTGCTATCTACAGCAATAACAGGCGTTATACGAAGCTGCTTTTATCTAAAACAGCAACTGCGGAATCTCGCTTACCACTAGCCATTATCGGAGCTATTGCCTTACCGATCGGCATGTTCGCCTTTGCATGGAACAACTACCCCAGCATTCACTGGTCCGTCAGTATCATCCTCTCGGCACCATTTGGCTTCGGCTGCTTCCTCGTCATCCTGCCGGCTATTTACCTACCTTGTCGATTCCTACACCATCTACGCAGTATCCGTTCTTGCAGCTGCCGCCATCTTCCGCTCGATCGTGGGGGCAGTGTTTCCCTTGTTCACCACCCAGATGTAATAATCTCGGAATCCACTGGGCGACCTCTGTACCGGCCTTTCTGACATTGGCTTGCGTGCGTCCCGTTCGTCATGTATAGCTACGGTGGGGCGCTGAGGATGAAATGCAATTATGCTTTCGAAGCTGCTGAAATGATGCGACGGATGCAGGTGCAACAAGCCCCCATCGCAACCGAACATGGGGAGATTACCCTTCCGAGTGAGAAAGGGGGCATGGTGTTGGGGTTGAAGTATTCAGGAAAGCTGTGTGTCTGTCCAGCTGAGGAGTTCGGCATGAGGGAGGCAGGGCTTAGTGGACGAGCAGGGACACGGAGACAGATGTGACGACGAAGAAGCTTGTAAAGGCGCAAAAAGCGACGAAGGGGAAAGTCTGAAATCCAAAAAGATGTCAAATTGGCAGATTTTAATTCCTCAGACCAAGAAGTCTGGTTGATGAGAATGTCCGCGGCTGATAGATCAGTCCATATATAGGGTACTTTGTATGAAGACGAAAACTGCGAGGAATTGTGAAGCACAACATTGCTTCTAGATTCTCCGTACGAACCGCTATTTTCAGCAGGGATCGTGTGAATGTTTACTGTGCTTTCCTCACGCCTTGTTCCTGGTGAGGGAGTATGACCCAAGGGAGGGAGTACATGTAACCCAACCAACCAACCACCATTAACGGGCTTACACTGGGATCGGCTATAAGAGTTGGTCACCCCGCCATAATCTACATCGTTTATGTCTCCGTACTCTATTCTTCAGCAAAAGTGTCCGACTCGCCACCCACTCATCCCATGCGTCGCCTTCGAAAATGGATCCACAAGCACAGGCAAACCGAGGCCAACATATCGCTACCGGTGCCACCTCTCCCCTCTCTTCCCGCTTGGCAGGAAATAGAAGCGCCCCCTTCAGCGTCGCCGACGCAGCCCGACGCCGCCTTGTTCCAATTGCCCCCGGAACTCCGCCAGCGGATCCTGCTCGAGGCGTTTGGCGATGGTACGGTTCACATGGACCTGCGCTTTCGGCCTCCGCTACACACCTTCGAGACCAGCGGGGGCCGCGAACCATCGCACGGGGGATACCCTCCGCTCTTGACCGGATGGGGCCCCCGTCCGCCACAAGAGCCCAAGCCGCGCAGCTCTGAGTGCGCCTGGAGGTGGTATAGCTGTCGCTGCCACCGCAACCAGCCCGGCTACGACTCTCCGCCGTGTAGAGATGGATGCCTCAGCGGTGATGCCTATTGTCCCGGGCGGCCCTTCACGGGGTTTGTCCCGGATAAGTGCTTCCTCGGCGTTGTGGGCTTTTTGTTGTCGTGCAAGCAAGCGTATGTATTATTCTTATGGCAGCGCCACTACGCGGAAGAAATTAATCGCAAAATTAGATACAACGAGGGTGCAGCTATTCTATATTCCAAAAACACCATTTTCATAGAGAGCCAGCCGCTGATAGACGGGCTCCTTCGGCAAGGTCTTGTGCCCAGTGCACCTAGGCTCACCGGCCAGGGCATACGGCTGGTTACTTCACTGCAAATGAGATGGGACTTGAGACTCTTTTCTAGCCAGGACGGCCCGCAACAAGACGAGGATAGAGCGCGGTTCGCAAAAAGCCTCGAATTACTGCCGCGAGCCTTCCCCAGCTTGCGCCAGCTACACCTAATACTCGAGGAAGACTTGTACGAGTCCCGGTGTCCCTGTCCGTCAGATAACATGGACGAGATCAAAGCCGTTCTCTTGGAGCCCCTTGTCGCGACGAGTGTTCGGTTGGCGCTGCAGGACTTCTCTGTTGCGATACCAAGCGGCCTGTTTTCTAGCATTGAAAATGTTGCGAACCAGCCGCGAACCACCGGAAAGGTCGGCCATATCGGCCACATCAACGCCTGGGACATGCAACTGTGGTACCCCTTCGCGGACCCGCAGTACGAGCGTGGGCGGCCAGGAAAGGGTATCTGGCTCAAGTACGGGCCTGAGACCAGCTTCAGCTGGCGGCCGGACGGCACGGTCATGGATTTGAGGTTCCACGCTCCCGTCTTGCTCTGAGTGCCTGGAGCAAGATGCTAGTTCTTGCAAAAGATAGATCGCGCCCACGTATTTTCTGTAAGTCCGCATGCATGAAGACAACTATATTACAGGTACGTTCACACGAATATATACTGCTATGTCGACTTAGGCGGAGTGCCAGAGAAGGTCGCCGCGGGCCCCGCGATGCCTACGCATACATAGACGTTCGCCCACATGCCGGAGCAATCTGGCGCTGCGCCTGGATTCCATTTATAAAAGTCCCTGTGGGGGGTTGAAGTTAGCTCAGTGGACTCTCGAAGGGAATGGTTATAGCTACGTACTCGATGGTAATGCCAGCGTCGTGGGAAATCTGCCAGCATCCGTCGCCGGGCTTCACAAAGTAGAATCTCCGGCAGCCGGCAGTCATTGGGGCCTGCGGTTACGTGTTACTAAAGAGGCAATATCGAGAGTAGGCCATGCAAAACAAACTCACCTGGATCGGCTGCGGGGTGGAGATGGGGGCCTCGCTGGTCGTTGTCGCGGGCCGCGAAGTGGTGGACGTCGACAGGCTCGTGGTGCTTGGCGCCTTCGTCGAAGACGTGGTGGAAGTATCCGGGGACGCAGTTGGGGGAGACGGCCGCGTTGTCCTCGTCGTGGGAGTGCCGGGAATGGCCACGCAGTACCAGTAGCCGACCTGCGCAGCTGGTCAGCTGGATGACACGGAACAGAACACCGACAGAAATCAGCCACTCACCCGCAGTCCCGAGCAGTTGCCTCCAACGGCCGGATTCCATACTTTGAAGTCCTTATCAGTAAAGGACCCAAACATGGTACTAATGTCAGCGCAGGTGTCGCCATCGGTTGTCTTATACCAAGCTACGCAGTTCGAAGCTGAGTCTGGCGGCACGGGTGACGGCTTGGTATTGACAGTCGGCGGCTGTGGAAGATTGCCATCGGAGTAGGCACCGACGCAATAGTAGTTATTTGCCCAGAGGCCGTTGCAGTTTCCGGCGAGAACGGGGTTCCAGCCGAAGAACTGTTCGCGGGTGATTTCACGGTGCTCGGCGAGGATGTTGTCGCATGTGTTGCCCGGCTCTGCCTTGTGAAAGTTCACGCAGTTGGTGGGCATCGGGCCTTGCGATGGCGTGGGCGTGAAGCTCGAGTTGACCGGTGGTAGCGGCTGAGGAGTCCACGAGACGTACGGCGGCAGTGTGATGTTTGCAGCCGTGGGGAGCGCAATGGTGAGGCCGGTCTGGGGCTGAATCCCGACGCAGACGTAGTAGTTGATGAACAGACCGGAGCAGTCCGTACCGATGGCGGGATTCCATGCGAAGCTGTGGCGTCAAATCGTCAGTCAACTGTCTTTCAGGGAATCAACAACCTCTACGCCTAAAAGGGGGACCGTACAAGTCTGCCATGGTCATCCATGTGCTGTACATGTACCAGATGCCGCGGCAGTCTTGGTTTCCCGAAACAAGGTGCCAGTTATTACAAAAGCTAGGCTGGCCTGCCTGCGTCTTTGTTGGCGGCCAAGTGGTGTTGTCGACAGTGGGAGTGCTGATGACCCAGCTCGTGACAGGATGGCGGACCGAGTAAGTCGAGTTGAACGAAGAGGTTGACGTTGTAGTAGTGGTCTGGCTTGTGGTTGTTATGGGAGGCCCGAGCCCAACGCAGTAGGCGTAGTTGGGCCAGAAGTTGTTGACGCAGTCTTTGGACACGGCGGGATTGTATTGCAAGAACTGGGAGTGGCTGATGCCGTACTTGCTCTCGAGTGTGCCGCAGTCCTCGCCTGCCTTTACGAGATGCCACGAGTTGCAATTGGCCGGTGTACCCGTAAAGGTCGGCCCCGGCGGGCTGGTGATGCGTGTTGTCGAGGTCGTCGTCTTGGTCGTGCTGGTGGGTATGACGGCGCCGACGCCGACGCAGTAGGCGTAGTCGGGCCAGAAATTTGTGATGCAGTCTTTGGAGACGGCCGGGTTCCAGGTGAGAAACTGGGGATGGCTGATGCTGTACTTGCTCTCAAGCGTAGCGCAAGTGTCGCCACTCTTGACGACGTGCCAACGGTTGCAGTTGGAGGGCACTCCCGGTTGCGTTGGACCAGGCGGCGTTGTCCCCTGGGCGAGGACGACGCCGGATGCGCCGACTACGGCGAGCAAAAGGTTGGAGAATAGAGGCATGGCTGCTCCGTTGCTGCTGCTGCTGCTAGCTTATGATCCCGGCGTCATGTACATGTGAGCCTCTGAGTAGTCTGTGGGCGATGGGATTAGTTTATCGTCTGGGAGCAATGGGGAGAACAGCAGCAAGCTACTGGGACGGACCTCGAAAGACATGGAGTCCGGATAGACTGATAGACTGGAGAGACACAGAGACGACACACGCAACGAGGCGAGAGGCAGACGTTCAATATTCCTCGGCCTAAGCCAAGTATGCCACTATCTGCTCGGCGACCAACCATGGTCTGCTCCTTGAATCACTCACTTGACAAGTCTCCGGCCCCGAACAAGACTGATGGTCATATCTGCGACGGAGTATGCCGACAAAGGTTGCATGCGTCTGACCAACTTCACATGCATGCCTGACCGGGTTGTCATCGTCTCGCACTGTACAGCTCCGAGCAACCCCGTCGTCTCCTCCGGGGAGATCTCGGTTCTTGACTCCGCTTGCCCCTTTCTTTGCGCAATTTGATGCATTGGCCGTGTGTGGGACACACTAGACATGCAGGACATCAACTCTGGAGTGATGCTTATTCCGAAGAATAGCTAATAAACAAGCTTATCTCAAATGATGACTGCATTCGGTCCGCAGCTACGGCAATGCTCCAATTGGGAATGGCCCGGTGCGCGTGACTGCGATGATACCCTAAATCGGCAACACACGGCGCAGCTGCGTGCATGTAATGTTGCACTCGATCCATTGTGCGGGCGCATGCACTTTCGAATACTGCGAAGTCTTGAGCGATTCACCGATGAAGTGTTGAGGGTTCCGAGATCCAAGGAACTATTGTCTGTACACCATAATCTTACATGTACCTATACATGGCTTGAGTGCTCCGTCTGGAAGACAAACGCCGCTCAGACACTATGGATGCTGGCAACTAACGGCTAATACTCCGAGCTGCTCCCACGTGCCATTAGGTGCGTTGAGCCCTGGGTGCTTTGCACTGGGCCGCTTTCTTTCACCTTCTACCTCTCTTTTCTCACTCCAAAGGATATCTCTTGGGAGGCTCCAGCCAAAACTCGATCAGCAAGCAGTCAACTCTAGCCATGAGACGGCTCGTCCCCTCTCTCACCTTTGCGTTGCTCGCCTCCGGCGTCCATGCGGGCAGCCAGCTGTGGGAGGGTTCCGTCAAGCTACAGGAACCACATCCAGTAGAGTATCTCGCTCTCGACGCTTCAGGCTACGCCGCCAGTGATAATGTGACCCACGATGCAATCACCAAGCGCTATGTGGCAATGTTTCCCAAGGAAGGCCCCGGCGCAGCCAGGCTCTGGCCCGACAAGACCATTAGCAACTGCTACAACACACAAGAGTCGAGCGACCGGCTCGCCGACTACTTCTTCGAGGCTACACGCAAGTGGCAGCGCGCTCACCTTCTCCACGATGTCTACAAGTACGTCGAGACGGCGAAGCCGGGACCGGACTGCGTCAACAACCCACAACGAAGCAAGATGCTCGTCATCTCGTACAACACCGAAGGCAGGCTCGAGACCACCCTCGGCATGCGGTCTCTCGACGCGAGAGATGATAAAAACAAGGGCCCGTCTATGACCCTGTCGGATAAGACGAATATCGGCATGCTCGACATCACGGCCAACATCGCCCACGAGATCGGGCACGCCTGGGGGCTGACCCACGAGCACCAGAACATCTATTTTTGGCTTCCGGACATTGGCGAAGGACCCATGTCAAGCGCACCCTTTTCTGAAGCCAAATTCAACTGCAAGGCACTGAAGGATTATCTGGAGGTCTACAATCGCGTGGCCAAAGATGCCCCCAACGATGTTCCGGACCTGTGCCGCAGTCGCAATGTCGCCGCTAGACACGGCTTTTCTGCCGCCGAGTGGCTCCCCATCCGCGAGCAGATGACTCTCGAGATCGGCCGATTCAACCGCGGCAGCGACGACGTCGACTGGGAGTCCATCATGATCTACCCCTCGGGGGCGGGAGGCAGCGGCGATGCCGCACCGCCAGCCGCCGGTCAGGCCTTGGACGCCAACGACCATCGCCAAAACGTCCTCACTCGCAGGGATGACAGCAGAATCAAGGCCAACCACGACCCGTCGGCCCGTGACGTCCAAGGCATTCGCAGGCTGTATGAGGACAGCAGCTTCCCTCAGGGTAACCCAGTTCTTCCCAATAGCAAGGAGAGCAAGTTTTTCCCCAAGTTTACCAAAATGTTCAAAAAGGACAAGTGTTAGCAAAGAGGCTTGGCTACCAAATCCTGGGGGTCGATGCAGGCTGTCTTTCTGAGGTGTTTTGCTATGGGCATGAATAGCACGGCGCGCCTCTTTGTGTATTGTAGCCTTTTCACTTGTGGTGTACCTCGCAATTTAATCCGATTACTTGACGATTTACTTGCGTATCAGAATGCGCCTACGACAGTACAGTCATAATCTAATATTTCGTCATGGGCAAGAGCACATACATGCGAGAGCAAGCATTCTTCACCTCTCTGGCTTGTCGTCTCATGTTCCATCCAAACATACATCCATCCCATTTTAGAAGCATCTGAAATTGAATAATTCACTACTATGTTGACATGTTTATATATACATCAAATAAGTATTTCTGCGTCTAATGCCCTGTCCCCAAATTACAGACATAGCTGGTAGAGTTGACCACAACCGCCTTGGGCCGGTTGAGGTTGCTACCAAGCGCATTGACCAGTGTCCCGTCATCCAGATCAATTGCCCAAACCATGGTTCTGCAAGCACACAAAGCCGTTAGCCATCAATTGCCATGTGAATATGAAGAAATGAGTACTCACCCCCCAAGGCACCGTCGGTTTGCAAAGTCTTGCTTCAGTTTGAGTGTTTTGGCATCGTCCCAGCTCACCCACTGGTCCCGGTCCCATGTAACGACTTGTACGGCTTCCTTTTCGAAAAACGTCTGCTTGGCACCGTTTTTAATGACGGCGTTGATCTCGGCCGCAGACAGCACGCCCGATGTGCCGGTGCAGCGGCCCGCGCCCGCGCCAGTTGCGTTTTTGAACGGGCAGCCCGGGGCCATGCAGTTTGGGTCGGCCATTGTGAAGCCTGCGCCCCGTTTGTCAGAACCTGGAGGTTTGCGACGAGCCAAGGGGAGAGTTGCGCGACGTACTTCTACCGTAAAAGCCAAGGCCGAGGTTGACGCGCTCGGGATTGACGTTATTGCGCCAGAGCAGCTCGAGACCCATGTTGATCTCGGTTAGGTTTGTATGAGCATAGGCAAAGGAGCCGATGGATCGTACGGTGCTGTCCCACGTGCCGTCTGGAAAGGAATGGTAAGCTCTTGTGTCGAAACACGCAGCAGGAGGAAGGTAAATAGCTGCAAGGGGACAGGGAAGGCGTACGAATGTCATAGGTCATGATATTGAACCAATTCAAAGACGGCTCTAGGTCCTTGAGGTTGAACCCTCGCAGGTACCAGTAACTGGCTGGCTGCGCCTGGTTAGCATGAAAGGGACTCGTTGATTGCTGTGGATAGTTGGTAGGGACACCTACGATAGCAATGCTGATGCCAAACCTCTTGCCAGTGCCGTTAAGCCGTGCGCGAAGCCGTCGTAGCATCCGTGCATAGTTGTCAAAGTCCTCCTTGACGCCGCCTCGGTCATCGGCTACTGGATACTACCAGTGGTAACGGGAGTCAGCTGCAATGACCACTTAAACAATATGGTCTCAGGCAACTCACCTCCCAGTCAATATCGACGCCATCGAAATTGTGCTGAAACATAAAGCTCACGAGCGACTCGAAAAAGGCATCCTGCGTGGCGTCCGACTTGGCCATGTCCGAAAAGGCCGTCCGGTACGGGCCCGGGTCGTTCATGGCCCACCCTCCGATGGCAATCCATACCTGCAGACCTGGCTGGCGGGCCTTGAGGTCAGAGACGGCGTCGTACTGCTTGGCCGTCTCGCCGTCCATAGGCGCGACGTGGAAGGTCTTGGGGTGGACGAGCGCAAAGGCAAAGTTGATGTGCGTATAGTACCCCAGCGGGATATTGTCTGGAGTCATGGTGCCGCAGGGGCGCTGAAGGTTCCAGCCCTCGTAGTATCCCACGGTCCGCTTGTCCGAGGTACGCTGGCTGATGGGGCATTCCGGGCTCGCAACGCGTTTGCCCTTGCAGAAGTCTTCCGTCGTGCCACAGAAGCCAAAGGGGCTGCAACAGACGTTGAGCGGACACGTTGCTGCTTGAGACCATTCCGCGCCCCATCCCGGATCACACTCGCTCTTCCATCCGCACTGCGAGGTGCATTTTCCACGGGAGCAGAAGTCGGGCCCGGCGCCGCATACGCCGTTGCCCTTGTCGTCGCTATGCATACATCATATGCGTTAGAAAGGGATCAAGATGAATCCATATGAATCTGAGAAGGGTTCACAAACAGAGGACCGCAGCAGCCGAGCTTGCATGGTTTTGTTTTGGAGCACGTGTAGTCGGGTGCCTCTTCAGCCTTAACGGCAACGAGATCGGGGGACGGAGATGATACAAAGACGCGTGCCGGGACGCCGCCGGCCGTGATGTCGAACGCTCGCGCCCAGGCAATGCCGCATAGCTGAAGGGCAATCAACACCGTCGTTGCCAACATGTTTGTGGACAAGCCTAGAGGCTTTGGATGTTGTTGCTCGCGTTTGGTCACGAAGAGATTCAGGCTTGCGACGACCTGAGAGTATGGCGACGATCAGTCAGGACAAGAAGAAGGGCGAAAAAGACCCTGGCAACATCGGCTCACTCAAGACCCTCGGCACGTAGCATGACGGAGCTCCAAGCTTCAACCTAGGCCCAGTAAGTTGGTCAGCCTGCATGTGTGCCTGTTCACATGAGCCGTTTCTTTGCAGGTGATCCAGGGAACCTTTAACAGGGCGTGGTAGTTGGTTGATTGGCTGATCAATTCACTCACTTCACATTCAGGCTACCTCGACGAGGAGCATAAGTCTTTCGTACTGATACTTGGACCAACATCATTCCTCCTTTTGGCTTCCGGCTCGAGACCCACAAAGCGGACTCAGCCGGCCCCACACTCGGCTTTTACCTAGTAGGGCGCCGGAGATTTCGCACGGTGCGAGGGTTGCATTATACACTTGAAATATGCGAAATTTGGAACATGTAAGCACTATTTGAACTCGGTCACTGCCTGGTTTGGACATGTGAGGTCTATCTGAGCTATGCGACCAAGGAATTCACTCAGAAGGTGGGATTGCAATCTTAAGGACGGGACTGGGAGAGCAACACGTCCGGACTATCGCCGACTGCATACAACAGCTTACATGTAGAGAGGAGATTATCGGACGTACCCATGACAGCGCCCTCTGAGCCAGTTACTCTTGCGTTCCTCTTTTCTCCCGTCCCTTCCCCAAGGCGTTCTGAGAGGAGCGAACTTGGCGAAACGAAGAGGCTTTGAAGAAACAATCTTGACCATGCCCTCAAAGACATGGTGGCTACTGGCCGCCGCCATGTGGCCGGCATTGTCGACCACGTACGTGATAAACAGCATTGGTCTTGCCAACGAGACCGGTGACGAGACGACGCCAGTGGTCGCCTCTCCGTTGCTGGCGAAGCGCGCAGATGACAACCTCGTGAAGCTCGACTTTGTCCAGCGCTGGGCGGCCATCGGCGACAGCTTCACCGCGGGCATCGGCTCCGGCAAGCGAGCCGGCCTGCCGCCCGTTGGCTCGCCCGACTGGCTGTGCTCTCGTTACACATATACGTGGCCGCAAATTGTCGACCGCGCCATAGGCTCGAGCAGGAAGGACTTTCAGTATACCGCGTGCAGCGGCGATCGCTCCGAGGGCATTTACAAGCAGGCGCAGAGCCTTCACGGAGACCTCGACGTCGTCATGATGACGGCTGGTGGAAACGATCTGTGTTTGGTAAGCCAACTTGATGTGCCAATATGCAAGATAGAATCCGTCTGCTAACAAGCTCACAAGGCCGCCATGATCCGTCAGTGCGTCATGTTACCGTACGACGGCGAGGCCAAGTGCACAGAACTCATCAACAAGGCGCAGGAGAACATCGACAGCATCCTCAAGGGCAACATCCGCGACATCCTCAACGCACTCAAACCCAAGATGAAGAAAGGGGGCATCGTCGTCTATAATGGCTACGCACCCTTTTTCAACACTGATAACGAGGACTGCGCCAATTCGGCCAAGCAAAATTGGGCGCTGCCCGAGTTCTGGTCCTGGAAGTACTGGACCCGTAGCCCGCTGCGCCTCACCGTGGACCGTCGCAAGAAGTTTAACACGCTCGTCGACAACATCAACAAGGCCATTCACGAGGTTGTGACGGAGTTCAAGAAGGACAGGGACAAGAAGTTTGACATTGAGTTCTCTGACTGGAGCGGGTGGCCCGCCGAGGTTGACGGCCAGATGTGCTCACCGAGCAGCGACGGTCACTACCCAGACTCGAAGCAGCCCGAGCTGCAGTTCTTCAAGGGCAATACCTACATTCGGCCATTCAACGGCCACGACGGCTTCAAAAGGCGCGAGCTCGATGGCGAGGAGAGCCATTCTGGTGATCCTGTTGAGCCAGACGGAGACGGAGACCCGGAGTGGGAGAGCCGCATCAAGGAGTCACTCGAGCGAATCAACATTTACGACTCGCTGCTGTACAAGTCGCCAGACCCGCGCGCCGTGGCCTTGCACAAGCTCGACCCTCGCGCCCCTTCGCCGCCCAACTGCCCCGGCGACGGCGGCTTCGACCCGACCCTGGGACTCGGCCTGCCGGACACGTTTGGCATGAACTTCCACCCCAACGAAAAGGGCCACGAGACGATAGCGGCATTTGCGCTGGCGAACCTCGCCTACGCGAAGGCTTCCCAGGGCAACAAGGGCGGTGACATGTGCCACGTCGACAATGACGAGTTCGTCTGCTGGCAGAAAGAGGGCCGCAAGGCCTTTGTCAGTTGGGACCGCCTCGACATCAACTACAAGGACTTTTGCGACAACGTCAAGCCGCCCGACAACACGGTCAACTGGAAGTGGGAGAAGACGTACCACGAGAAGACGCCCGAGGAGGTGCAGTTCTTGATCCAGCTGAGCGACGGCGCCTCCTCCTTTGATCCCAAGCTGTGCAAGGAGTCGTTTGACCGCATCATCAACTCGTGCGACGGCAACGACCCGAACAACCCGCTGAACTGGAAGTTTGGCGGCAAGTACGTGCGCGGCAGCTACAGGTACGAGATCAACCCCAAGAAGGACCGCCAGCTCTTCACGCGCACCGACGGCTCGTGCCAGGGGTGGTACAAGTTCCTCTTCTCGTCGTACACCATCTACGGCCAGGGCTGGGCCGGATGGGACTACGGCCAAGAGACCCTGATGCCCAAAGCCAAGAGCTGCATCGGCGGCGGCCTGACGGCCTGGGAGTTTGAGTACTACGACAAGCCCGAGGAGCATGACGGCTGGGAGTGGCGCGCCTTCTTCCGGACGCCCATCTGGGTGAATGCGCGGTGCTTCAACAACCTGAAGGTGCAGCAAGGGGCGGGCGGCTACACACACAAGTGGAAGGACAGCCATTCAGACGAGAAGTATGAAGACGTTGGGTGCACTGGGAGCGGCTGAGGGCTGAGTAAGAGCGACTAGATGTGACTGTTTGCGGCAAATGTGATGGCACTTGTAAATGTGACTTGTGATGCACCTTCTTGCTGAATCAACGTCTCCCCCACACCAAAGCCCCTCGGTACGTTGCGGATTTAAGGGGCAAAAGCAACATGATAACAGTAGCAGCAAGACAGCTTCACTAGAAGACAGAGCGAAGACAGCAAACACGCGTTGAAACTTAAGAGAAGAGGCTCATCGGCAAGGTTTGTCTTGCAAAGTCAAGGTATCCGAGATTGGTTCAGTTCCTGGCTGATTAATCCTATTCTCTCGCCAGAACCATATACGAGCACTGACTATTAGTGTCTTTTCTATAAAACTCTTGCTTGGTGCCAAGTTGGTTGCGCGCGAATTTGGCTCCTCTTGGCTTGCCTCCACAGCTATTAAATGTCTCGGCTCCGAAACCCGATGCTCCGTAGCGACTCCATAGCAAAGCAGCGACGCGGACTTGATTGTACTTGCCGACCGCCGACCCCGTCGATCATCGATCAACTTACACGATCGCGCCTCACCGTCGCAACATGCGCGCGATTCATCCTCTGCCAACCCACGCCTCTGATGGCACTCCACCTCACTGGCCTGCATGCGCGCCTCTGCAAGCGAGTGCTCTCCGTCGCCGTCGCCTTCGTCCTTTCGGTTGTCTTCCTGCTGCTCCTCAACCAACCCTTTGCGGGCGCGCGTCCACCCACGGTTGGCCACGGGGGAGGCAGCCCGCAGCCCCGGACGCAGCGATGCGGCAACGCCAGCCATACGGGCCTGGCGGTGGACACGTGGAGGGCAGCAGAGATGAAGTATAAAGGCTTGCTGGAGGACAAATTCACGTACGCCGTCGCCTGTTGAAGGCCTGTTGCGGCGACCAAGGCTCATGGAATTGCAGAATCGCGATCTCGACGCACCAGCGACCGGACGAACTCGCCCACACCCTCAACGCCCTGTTGGCAACGAAGATCCCGTCTCTGCTTGAAATCGCCGTTGTATGGAACAATTTCGACCAACAGCCGCCCCGAAACTTCACCTCGGAGCACGGCGTCGCAGTTCGCTACCGGACCCCGCCCCGCGACAGCCTCAACGAGAAGCTCTGGCCGGACCCCGAGTACCGCACCAAGGCCATCCTCCTGTCCGACGACGACGTCTACTACCGCCCCTCGGACCTCGAGTACGCGTTCCAGATGTGGCGGCAGTTCGGCCAGGACAGGGTGACGGGCGCCCTCGCGCGCTGTGCCTCGGTGGACCAGCACGGAGAATGGAGCTATCACTTCTGCTCGCGGGGCGACGGCGGCGGCGCGTACGCCCTGGTCCTCACGAACCTAGCGTTTGCGCACGTCGCCCTGCTCGGGTCGTACTTTTCCGAGGCCCCCGCGATAGCCAAGGTGCGGCAGTACGTCGACGAGCAGTTCAACTGCGAGGACATTGCGCTGAACTTTATTGCCTCGCTGCTGACTCGCTCCGGGCCGCTGCTCGTCCGCGGCAGCGACCAGTACGTCAACCTGCACCCGTCACAGGGCATCAGCAGGAAGCCCGGGCACCTGGAGGCTCGAAGCAAATGCCTCAACTATTTCGCCGACGCTCTCGGCTGCATGCCTTTGGTGGACGAGACGGGGCGCATCGAGCGTGGGTATAGACATAATGTATGGTACAAGTCTGTATGGGACTACCTGGTATTTTGATCACAATGCTTTTACGAGCCATCTCTGCGCAAGAGGTAGCGTAGCACTCCGCAAGCATTTAGGCTCTGTGGAATAATGAGTTGAACAAGGTCGATTTCCTGCGGTACGACCGCCGCGTGTAAGTGACTACTGTGTGTATATACAAAGACGCCGGCTACGGACGCCTAGCCAGCGAATGGCTATTAGACATGAATCAGACCCATGTCCCGGCAAAGCTATCGCCTGCCTTTGCCTGCGTGCTCATCAACCCGGTCGAGCGCCAGCTGCTCTTTGCCATCCTACTGAAGAACCAGCTCTTTCGATGACACCGCGCCGGCCTCCGCCACCAGATGAACACGCTCCCGAAGGCCATCGCCAACGCGACCAAAAGCATGGCCAGGAAGAATACATAGTGCTCCCCGATGACCAGGATCACGGCCGCGTCCCAGCTGTGCCAGCTGCTGGAGCCGCCGTGGGAGAAGATGGGCGTCGCGATCTTGCCACGCAGCATGTGCGGCTCCATGTTGCCCTGGCCATCGGCGAGGATGTGCACGGTCTCGTTGTGCCCCCCCGCGACGACGCCACGCACGTACTCCATCCAGCGGTTCGAGAAGAACATGCACCCCGTGCTCAGCATGTTCTCGACGTACGGGATGCGCATCGGCAGGCCCCAGTACAGGTCGTGGCTCGGCACGGAGTCGAGCAGCTCGGTCAGGAACGGGTGGCCGGGACGGGCCGCGATGAAGGCGTTGTTGACGCCGGCGGGATATGCGCCCGGGCTCACAAAGGGGAGGCCGACGAGCGGCGTCGAGTCGAGCGCGACGTGGCACGTGATGTCCAGGTCCAAGTACACGCCGCCGAACATGTGCAGCAGCGCATAGCGCAGGATGTTTGCTCGCTGGATCTTCTGGGGGTATCGCGTGTAGTGCGGCAGGACCAGGGGGTAGTGCTTCGAGATGAAGGCCGTGGCATTCTCGTCCATCCACAGCTGATACTGCCAGTCGGGGTGGATGTACTGGCAGCTGTGTATCGCGTCCTCATACTTGGTGAGGTTGCCGCTGCCGAGTGCTATCTGGTGGATGATCTTGGGCGTTGATCCGCTCGCTTGCGGCGTGTGCTCGGGGTACCGATATAGGAGCTCGGGGTGCGCTCGCAAGAGGCCGTGGAAGGTGCCATATGTGCGGATGACTTCCCCCAGCTGAGCAAAGTGGTGCCGGAGATTGAAGGCGATCAAGAAGACGGCCACCAGGGCCAAGAGGAACCTCACTCGCATCGTGGACGGGGTGCCGATGCAGCGGCGAGGAGTGACGGTGCGTGTCGTGACAGTATGGCAACGTCTGGAGCGGGAAGCTGCAGGAGAGGAATACTACGCGCCAAGAATTGTTGAAGACGAGAAGAAGGAAAGGGGGACGGAGCAGCCAAGAAACCAAGACGAGAGACTCCATCAAACAAAACTGCCGTATGATGGAGGGCCGTTCGGGCATCGGCGGCAGCTGGACTTACACACAAGGCCGGCAGGCGCCCGGGATTGTATTCACCTGGACGGACCCACAACCGCCAATGCGCATGTACGGAGTACACGGATCAACACGAAGCTATGAAAGCCTCCATCTCTTGGCCACGGCGGCCGACGAGGATGGGGGCTCGGCGCCGTTTCTTGGACCGCGTGTGTGTACGCGGCCACCCTGGGGTGACGGGGGCCAAGAGGCACACCCATCTCTGCTGGAGACGCGGGCGCGGTTTGCGAACACAGACCAGACGGGAGAGGCGAGAGGCGCCAGAGCATCGACCGGGATGCTGCGTTGGCCGGTGCGTACGAGCGCGGAGAACGGACTTGTGGCATGGGGGCCGCACACTGGCGATATCCAGGATCGGACATGTCGGGAGCGATGAGACGACTCGTCCGATCCCACGACAGCAAACGCTTCCGAATTCGGCCGCGCCCAGATCCGCCAGACGTAGACAGTCTGGACGAAGTCGTTTGACAGCGGAGCGAGAGCAGCCACCAGGACCAGCGCCTCCGAGCCATCCGCAGAGGCTTGAGCACAGGCCACTCACACGCCCGATCCAGCGCCGTTTGGCACGCGCCGGCTCGCTGATTCGCCGCCGATGCAGCCCCTGGCTCGGCGCCAAGGAGCCTAAACGCACGTCTTTCTGGGCACGTCGGGTTTGTGGCGCGCCGAGTCGCCGACTTGTGTCGCTCGCAAGACGCAGGTTCGAGCACGTCTGTGTCGCTGCGCGGTTTCACGATGGCGGCAGATGCGCTGGCTTTGGCGGGACGACGACGTCACCATTCGCTGGCAGCCTGAGGCGCCACGGATTTAGTAGAGTCGCTCGGGCAGGGGCGGTCCACGCAGCATCGGAGCCCTGAGGCACCACTCAGGCACCACGGCTCTTGGAGTCTTGGCACGGAGTCGCCCGTTCCGTGGCTATGCACAACTACTCGCGGCTGCAAATCCTCCCGGCACATCCTTGGCGCCGTAGCCGCGCTGGCCAGACGCTCCTCTGCTCTGCTATGCCATGTACCTGGTACAGTACGAGTAGAGCACACACGAATTGGGTGTCACACTTGCTATAGTAGCGCCAAGACCAGAGTACAAAGTTTCCAGCCTTGGCAACTTGTACTTGTCTGTATCCCTTCCACGGCGCCTTAGTGCCTAGGCACGTGACTGAGCTGTCACGCCCCCTTCCGTGTCCTTGTTTTTCTTCTTTCTTCTCTCGCTCTAGGAACTCGCCGTAGTCGCTCGGTAGTTAACACACTCAGTCGAGACCGCTACCTTTCCAGATAAGATCGGTGCCCATTCTTCCTTGAGGTCTAGGCACTCGGTGTAGCAAAGCTTGTTGCCATTGTTCTTAATATGGTGCTCAATTGCGCCAAATATGGTCCCTTGCTCGGCTGTAGTGTCGCAATGCCGCCGTTGGCCTGTACTGCATTAGTACATGTTTGGGGTTTCGAGGCAGCTTCATTTACAAACCTGTATTTGTATGATATTTCTCCGTGGCTGCCGGCAGCTCCATAGAAAACACCGCCGGACTTGCGTTTGGAGGCGTTGGAAATGACGGTGCCTATAACTTCAGTCTTTTATATGGAAACAGTCCCGAAACGTTTTTACATAAGATCAGTCACAGTAGACTATGGAAGGCGTCAGCGGTGCCTTGTCTATCATTCTATCCTTCAGTTGAAGAACATGCCTTAATACCTGCATAGATGACGAGGCAGGAAGCAATTGCGTCGACAGCCTCACAGACCTTACGAGACTATTAGAATAATATTGCTCATGTCGGAGGTTCGCCTTACCTTAAAATTCTTGCGCTTCCCAAGTGGAGATGATCCGTCCTCAGCCAGACTGAGAGAAGAGTTTTCAAAGTCTTCGAGATTATATTGCATCATTCTCTGCGGTATATGGAAATGCTCCATAGCCTGCGTAGTAGCTGCATGATAGATAGAGGGAGTCAAGGAGATTGAAGCCAAGAAGCTGATAATTGTGGGCTTCATCTTGACGGGAATTCGATTAAATTTACAAGAAAGAGGAGAAGGGGAAGAAAGGAGGTTGTTGCCGCGATGATCTTCTGCGGAAGTCTGCTTATGGTTGGATGGCCAAGTCGTTTCCATGGCAGATGTATGAGCGTGGTATGAAGTGAGACTTTGGCTAATCTAGATAGTAGTTCAAGAAAAAGACTATAGGGGAAGACTGAATTTACTCATGTCCCGAGTAGCACTATGAATCGCAACGCCAGCGGTATCTGGGCCAGCCTTGAGCACCGGATATATTGAGATGGCGCGAAATCGTTCCACACTATCCAGTGTAAGTGAGCCAAACTCTTTGCCACCAAACGTTACTAGTTCTGTAGGGGCGCATACATTAGCGTATATATCCCGCTCAAAGAAGTCAAGGAAAGTGTCATATCAGGCGATATCAAGCATTATATGGCAACATCTAGGGATTGTGGGGGATGATAGTAAGACCGATGGAGACAAGCTGACTAGGTGTAGATCTGGGCCTCACCTCTAAGATAGCTCCAGAAGGAAAGTGCCAGGTTCGGCCGAAAGCCGAGCTAGGGTGCCTCCAGGAGTTTATGGGAAAGGCGCAACTGCCAGCTATCGAATAGAAGTTATTTTCGGATACCGACCTTATAATATCTCGCTAGCATACGGTCGCACTCTAATATTGCTCCTTGAGCGCTGTACTCGTAGGGGAGTTGGTACCTTCTCCATTGCTAACCTTGCATATTGAATATTCTCCGACTAGGTGAAACGATCGAGGCACTAATAGGCGGCGCGCTTCTACTCTCTCAGGGATAAATAGAACTTGATATACTAGCCAATGCTGCAATAGTTAGGCGTTCGCCGCTTCGGCCCTTTCATGCGATTGGGAAAAGTGAACAGCGGTCGGGTAGCGGCCAGGACCGGAAACAGCGGCAAGGCCTGACCCACAGGTTCGTGAATTCTGCGGGAAATATTATGTACCCTAGTCGACAGCAACCTTGGTCGGCATTGCATTCCCAGTCGAGGGCTACGCGACCCTGGACCTCAGGTGCATGTTCGATGCTGTACGAGGTATGAATCGGGTAGATCTCGGGAACCGGATCGGGCTGGGAGGCGTCTTGGCCTGGGCCAGGGCGCAATAGCTCCATCTGGTCGGGAGGTCATAGAGTTGCTACTAGTCACACTCTACTTTGCTTTCTGCGGTGCAACAAGGGGCCCAGGGGGGTTGTCCATTGCCTTGCCTCTTATATAGATGACCTCTTCACAGCCATGCAGCACCGCTCGCGGGAGAAATGCGGATTGGCAGACTTCATGACTTCCATGCAACATCCAGTGGACAAATCAAGAGCGTACCAGTCAATCAGTCCAACCGCATACTGAGCAGCGTTCCGTGGCATACAGTCTCGACCGTCTGCCTTGGGGTCAAAGAGCACAACCCTGTAATGCAGCTATCTTGCTCCACGGCGAGCAGAATGGAGCGAAGCCCTGTCTCAGATTCTACGCAGCACCAATATGCACTGCGACCTTGCAAGACAACCATGTGCCATCCCTGCACCGACGAATTCAACAAAACCAGACGCCCTCTACTTACATCTTGCGCTCAAACCGGTAGCCAAACCGAACTGATATCAGAAGCATTACTCAACACCGACCTTGCAAGGCGAACCAGCCCTCTGCAGTCTAAACCCACAACTCATCAGCCATCATAGCACACGAGGAAGCCCATAATATCGTCTAGCCTTCTCACAATGCATCCATCATTACCATCTCAACCAGGTAGTTCCTGAGGTCCCGCGCGACCATCAACCTCCAACACCTGACCCGGATGGAAGTCACGGAAGTCCCGCCCGCCACCATAGTGTTGCTGCTGCTGCGGCAGCGCCACCAGTTCCTTGGCTTGGCCTGCGTCCATCTCCGGCTTCCAGTAGCCGTTGACGTCGCCTCCGCCAGCCCCCAAGCTCGCATTGCCAGCCGCGCGAGCCCTTCTCCGGCGCACCATCCAAACCATGCCGGCCAATTCGAGGAGTCCCAGCACGCCCAGGCCCACGCCGATGCCGATCCCTACCTTGGCTCCCGTGCTCAGTCCCCCGTCAGAAGAGCCGCCGCCGCCGCCGCCGCCGTTTCCCGGCGTGACGTTGGCCCCGGCCGTCGCCTGCGGGGCCGTCGACGTCGACGCAGTGGTGGGCGCTTGGCTCAGCGTCGACCTGGCCGATGTCGACGCGGACGATGTCGACGCGGACGATGTCGACGCGGACGCGCGCAACCCGAGCGTCGTCTGGCTGCGCTGGGTCGCGGACAAGGCGAACTCAACACTGTTGGCGCCCTCGTGAGCCTCGCCCTCGTTGTCACGCAGGTTGAACCAGCAGCGGTTCGAGTTGGTCTGGAAGTTGATGACAATCTCCTGTGACCCGTTCCCACCGCCCGTGTTCCAGATGATTTTCTCTGCAGAATTCGGCCGTCAGATGCGCACGCTGACGGGACGCCGACTCGGGTGGGCATACTCGTCTTCAAGGTGGAGCCGTTGTCTCCCTCCCAGCAAAATACCCAGAGACTCGCGTTGCCGATGTTGGACTGGTAGCTCACTTGGACGGTGTCCTGCTCGTAAAACTTCAGGCCTATTTCGGTCGGATACGTGAACGTTGCTTGGATGGCGCCGGCGGCAAACGGAAGCAGGCCGGTGAGCAGAGCCAGCGGCACCGCCAGTCCGGCGCCTCGAAGCTTCATGGCTCCGACTTGTCGCTCGCGAGCAGCCGAAATCGGATTTTGTCTTGTCTCTCCGTCTTCAAGATCACTGCCAATCGCCGACGGACTGCGTTGATCGTCCCAGAGGAGGCAAAAAGAGCAGAGATCCCTTCGCGGACGAAGTGAGACGGCGTCGCTCGTTTAATTCCGCCCCCGCTGAGCCTGGACCTGTCAAGCTGACAGTCTTGAGCAACATTGGCGCTCAACGTGTCCAGCGACTGGTCCTTTGACGGGCCGCCCGTGTAGCACAGCATGGGGGCGGTATAAAAGGGGCATCTTGCGTTGCGGGGGCCAACTACCGATGGGAGCCTCGCTGGCTTTTTGTATTGCAGCCTCCATGCCCTTACCACCGGCTTGGATGTTGCTGGTTCAAGAGGTCGACGCGGCACGTTTGTCCGGACAACAAACGGTGACCCGCAACTACGCCCAAGAGCCATCACTACCGAGGGACGAGCAGTCGTTGAGGCATCCGCGCGGAAGACGACGCAACCCAATCCGACGGCTAGCATGTATGCTTGGTATGGTACGGGGAGTTTGCACAGCCTCAGCCTCCCCGCGAGCCATGCCGTTCCCGCGCCGTCAGGGCATGCAGGGGCCCGCTGTGCCTGGGCTGACTGGGGAGAAGCCGGCCGAAAACATCCAAGGGCGACAACGATATTCTCCGCGATAATGCCTTGGCCGGGGCGATGCTGGGCAATCAGGCCCAGGCGCTCCCCGTCAGCCCCAGCGAAACCAGCAACACAACCAGCAGGGGGCGGTGAACGAGCTGCAGGCTGAGATCAAACTGGAGGATCGACCAGACTTGAAACATGAAGAAGTCGGGAGCTACTCGTATAATATTCACATCCCCTTCTCGTCCTAGTAAAGCGGCCTGTTCTTCAATTTCTGGAGCACCAAAAGGTCGGTACGTATTGACCGCGGCCACGAATGTCTGCCACAATCTAGGCTTGACATGAGCTTCGAGCCATTGCGAATCTTCTACATGCTCCTCATATGATCTAGTCCAGAGGGCGAGATGGACCTTGCTGAGAGTCTCCATTGTACAATCTCTCGAATCGGACGCCTATCGCGTTTCGATGGTTGCGGGGTGAAAGGAACCTCGTTTTTGACCTTGGCCTGAATCTTTGGGTCCTTAGCTAGTGGTAGTAGTGGTTTTATATGTCATTTGTTAATTAGACGAACCCATCATCTGGCTGAATAGAGCCTTACAGAGACTTCCCCATCCATTCATAGGACAGAACAGGTACAACGTCGTCATTCCAGATTCACCATAGTCAACCAAGAAGTAACAACATCGGTTGTCGAGGGCAAAGACGTCGTTATATGAGGGCCAGCGGAGTTTCGGACTCTCCAAATCGCAATTCCAGTGGTGTTGGCAGAGTACGGCAACTAGCCAGTGATGTCGCACGACCTAGCAGCCTGGGCCGCTTCCCGACTGGTCCATCTCACGCATCCTCAGAGTTCAGACAGGCTGTGTCGCGTCCAATGTCGATCAGCGCGCCTCCAGCCGTCGGCATGACATGACAATTGTCCGGTCCACCCTTGAGGGGAACGTGTGGCAAGAATGGTCACTGCTTGGCTTCGGGACACTGCGATTGCCTCTGCAAGCTCAACATTCTCGCAGAGCAATTGGTCTCGTGGAAATGCTTTTCCCTTGTGCGTCCAGATGCCCTTCGCTACCATGATACCACATCCCACACCTCTGAGCAACTGTGGCGGCGGCCCCCTGAATATCGTCATGTCATACTTCGTACCCTCTGTCCATTGGCTCATCCATGTTGCCCGTTTTCCGTAAACGCCCGTTGCACTTAAATCTTCACTTCCTCCTGCTCAACCATTCGGCCCAAAATGAGGCTTTGAATCACAAGTTCATCCGTCAATACACGTATATCTCCTCCAACCAGGGCTTCTGCAGCCACCTGCTTCTTTTTCTTTGACCCCGGACCGCGTGATGCCGACAACACAGACTCAGCCGTCCCAGCAGACTTGTCAACATACAGCCAGTCGAACGGCCGACCTGCCCGTTCGCGCTCCCGCAAGGCCTCTCGCGCTTGCTGAGCGGTTGAGACCCTCGACATGGTGGATGGCCCCAAACCTTGGACGAGGAACATGTACTGTTGCTTCGTTTCTCCTCGCCTCTTTTTGGCATCCATGACAACTAGGATGCTTTGATCCTGCAGTGGCCTCCGTCTGTGCTCGATAACATCTGCCAGCCTTGCATCTACCGCCGAATACGGCGGCAGGATCCGCGATCGGATGGCGTTGCCGAGAACAGCAGACGAGCCAGCACACAACAGGTAGGGCTCCCAGTCCACAATTTCACCCTTGCTGAGGCATGCTGCTATCCACTGATTGCCTAGACAAGGCAGGCCCAGCGCGAGGGCTTGCATGTACTTGGGTTTCCTTGAGTGGCCATCGGCAATGAGGGCCGTGAACCCGCAGCTGGAACTAATTCGTACGAGCTTCAAGGGGTCATCCCAATCAACCATCGTGTTGGTCGTATTCGTAATGGCTGATTGCTCGAAGAGCTCTTGAAATCCGTCTTTGAGAACGGAGCCGCCAGCCTGAATGACCTGTGATTCCAGCCTTGTGCGCTGTTGTTCTGGCTTGTCCGACTGGGAGGACAAGGCAAATGTCATGCCCTCAAACAAGCGTCGCCCACGATGGATTGACCCAATGCTCTGCCGAAAGGACCTGCCAGACTTGGAATACACTGCACTCCTGTCAAAAGTGGATGGTGGTGGCGAGTGGTGCAGCTCATCAGTAGAGTCCGAGTCCAGCCTCACGGTTGGTTTCGCCACTTTCGCAGCCCTTGTGACCGGCTGCGGTGACTCCGACTTTCCTGCTGTTCTCGGAGCGTGCCTTCGCAAGTTCCTGTCGCTCCCTGGTGAGATCATGTTGACTGACCCTGGCTGATCAGATGCGGCTGATTCTTGGGTTCCAGGTGTCGTCTTGGATGATGGCACTGGCGTTGCAGACAATGTGGTTAAGCTGGACGAGGGCGCCACGGCGAGCTCGCTCGGATGCTGTTGAAGGGGCGTACGGGAATTTCGCCCAAGGGATCGTATGCGGGTCGAAACTGGAATTTCCTCCTTCTGCGCCTGCTTCTCCGCATCTTGAGCATCTGTTTGGCGCCGGGCAGTGTTTTTGGCAATAGCAGAGGGGCGAGGCGCCGTACTGATTAGACTTTCAGGAGTTGATGCGGCTTGCTCCATCTGCTCGCCAGGCTCTATTGGTAATGCGACGGATGTAGACGAACTGAGAAATGGATTCCTTTTGGCTCGTGTCCGAGCGCTCTGCGTCCGGCCGAAAGGTGGAAAAGGGGACGACTTCATCGTACCGTCCGCCTGCTTTTTGTAAATTGCATCACCATCAACCAGAGCTGGCAGCTCTGGCTCTGAAGCAGGCGGTACGCTGCGTAGGTATCCTATAGGAGAGGATCGGAACGGGCTGGTAGCCGGAATCATCTCCTCGTCAGCTGGCTCCGCCTCGATACGGTGCTGGGCTAAGGTGTCATCGCCCCGGTCACCTCGTTCCATCTCTGCGCTGGCCTCTCCCGGTGTTGCCTTTGTGGATTCAACAGAGCGTGCTTCGAGGGAATGGGGAGGCGCCTGTTGGGAGTCGCGAACCACTGCGGCCTCCTGGCCCTTGATCCGACTTGGGCCCGCGCCTTTGTCACCAGTAGCGTTTTCTTCGATGGACTGCAGCCTCCGCTTCTTTCTATTTGGCTGCTCTCCTGACTCCCGTCGTGAGTGCCGCTGGAAGCTGACCTGCTCCATCTGCTCTCTGGCTTCTGCTCGTCTCTTTTCTGCCCTCTTCCGGCGCTCCAGCTTTTTAAATACACCGTCATCCTCATTGTCGAAGATTAAGTCCATGGGTTGGACATCGCTGTTTGACTTTCGCTCTTGCGATTGCTTCATCGGCTCGTAGTGTGCCAAAGGTTGGCGGCCAATAGACGGTTTCTGCGCTTGCAGTGTTGGCGACTCTGGGATCAGGTCCTCCCTGGGAGATCTACCATCGGCCGGGCTATCCTCTGCGACGGCTCCAGTCTTGTCCTTAAGCAAAGTCCCTGGAATCTCCTGCAGCCGCCGGGGGCTCGACGTTTGTATATCGGTCGGCGATGACACGTTCGCTCGGTTCTTGAGAGGCGACGTCTCCATAACATTCGGCGATATCGAGTTGAGGAAAAGGTTCGGGGAAGGCCGCGACGATGTTGGGCTAGCCTTGACGGCCGATGAGAGCTGCTGGGTCTGCCCGAAGAGCTGGGTGCCGGCGAGAGGGACTGCAGTGCTGGGTTTCGCGCCAAAGGGGTTCTTGGGTAGGCCTGGGGTCTCAGGCGGCACGTCATGAGGTTTGAAGGGGGTGTATGCCGGATTAGAATGCAGTTGGGAGGTGTGTGCCTCTGCGCGCCATCCGCCTCTGGTGGTGTCCAAGCCACCATCCTCGGAAATTTGCGACGATGGCCGTGGGTTATCGCTGAGGTTTCCAAAGTTCACGGCTCCCGTGTCGCCTTCCTGGAGGGTTCGTGGCTCATCAACGGTATTACGTTGCGTCGGATCCTCTACGGGACTCGACGGCAGGGGGTCGCAGAATGCAGTGTAGTCTCGGTCTTCGTTAAGCTGCGTCGGTGTCTGCTGGGAGACATCCATCCTTCGTGCAGGTGCGAGGGCACCCGCAGGCACCGAAAGCAGCCTATCTTCCGAGTTCAAAGGTGCAAGGAGTGCGATACGCTGTTGTATCGAAGACGGCTCGTCGACGGGAGGCGTATCCTTGACGATGGAAGTGTCATGGTCGAGTCCAGACGGTGCAGGTTGTTTGAACGACTTCGGTCGGGTCGCGTCGATGTCGTTCACGGTGTCGGACACTACCTCATCGCCCGCGGTCTTGTCTGTTGTTTGCTTTTGCCAGGGTCAGTATCGGTGCCATCCTGTCCGTCAGTCAGGGACACTCACCTCCGCGTCGGCAACACGCGCTCCCCCAGCGAGCAGACGGCCAGGTTGCTGGTTGGATGGATCAACGCCGTGTTCGCGATTCGCCACTCTTGATCGCGTCGGGGGCGGAGAGCTGCTGAGCTGTTGGGGTTCTTTGGTCAGCAGGCGTCAGTGACTCGAGGTTACGCAGAGTGGGTACGTACCGTTCCAATGCCGAACCGGGCCTGGTGGGCGTCAAAGATGGCTTGGCTGTCCTGCAACCCGTTGTTCCCCTCCAGCGCCCTCTTCTCCGCCTGCGCGAGCGATTTGCACCGCGTCATTTCGCCGTTTCTTGGAGCATCTTCGAGGATTGGGTTGGCAAGAATTGATCAGACGACGAAAGCTGCTAGAAAGGCACGAGCCTTGGAGTGGTGGGACACGCCTTCCTTTCGCGCCAGTGACACGCTATCACGTGCGCCTTAGTGCAACGCTTCACCATGCGCACTGTACTTGGACTCTGTTGTTGGGCCTACAAGCACAGCACTCATCTCGAACATTAGTGAACGATTTGACCGCAGTGTGTGACAAAATGTCAAAGGATTTACTAGCAAGTCATGATGAATTGTTGCGCGCTGGTGTATATGGAGCCAACTAACAATCTAGGTCCAAGCCTTCAAAGACGAGGGTTGAAGATGCGGAAGATTCTTGGTGTGCTCTGTTCCCTTTCCTTCACAAGATTAAAATAAACAGGCTATGAAATGCAGAATGGGTATGTTAAAGTCAGAATCTGCAGAATCTGCGACTAGAATCAACGTCTCTGCCAGCCCTCCTCGGCGCCCCAACCGCCTCCGGAGTAATCACCAGCCGCGTTCTTTGCCCATCTATCGTCACGAGGAGGCTGGCCCTGTGGCTGAGCGTGTATGTTCGTGTTCCCAGTAGCTGATTGGGCATTGCTATTCGGAGCTGCCGCATTTGCATTGGCAAACAGCGGAGCCGGCATGGGATTCTGTTTCCCAGAGTGCTCTGGGCCTTGGAGACGGGGTTGCAGTTGGCCTTGATGCGGTGGTTGCTGTATCTGCCCTTGTGGAGGCAAACTAACACTTGAGTGTGACTTAGCGTGATGGTAGCCAGGTCCTTGAAATCCTGACTGGTTCGGAATAGAAGCGGCAGCCGGTAAGGGTTGGGGATGCTGGCTGTTGCCAACAGTTGGCTCCAGGCCAGGCGCCTGTCCAGGTTGATGTTGCTGCATAACTTGTTGTGGATGCATGGATGACCCAACAGTAGATGTAGACGCCGAGTCTGACATGCTGTGCCTACCTTGTGGCCCTGACGGCATCATACCTGCAGGCATACCGGGCTGGAAGCATGGGGGAGGCGGGCCTTGACCCGGCTGCCAACCCGGTGGTTGGAAGTACTGTCCACCAGCCCATTGTGGTGGCGGCTGGTGTGGGTTGCCTTGGACGGGAATTTGCCCAGGCGGGTACTGCACAAACTGCTGCTGCGGCTTCGGGCTCTGTGATGGCTTGGAACTTTTGAACCATTTGGCCCACTTCTTCTCCTTTTCTTTGCCAGCTGCGTTGTTCACACCCTGCAGTTGGCCAGAGCCAGGATGGAGACCTTGAGGCGGCGCGCCGGGATGCATCGGAACGTTCCATGAAGCTTGCTTCTGGAGGGGCTGCCCAGGCGGTGCAAACCCCTGTGGAGATATTGGCCCTTGAGGTTGCATCTGTCCCTGAGGCATCTGTCCCTGAGACGGGTGTCCAACAAGTGGCTGCCCCGGATGCTGCCCCGGATGCTGTCCCTGCGGTATCGCCTGGCCTGGTGCTGGTTGCCAGTGAGTCTGTTGGTTCGTACCCTGGGGCGGAGGCCCTCCGGATCCTTGGGGAACAGTTCCAGCTGCCGGTTGTGGCCTAGCGAGACCCTGATTCGGCGTCTGCTGAACGCCCTGTCTCTGTACTCGCGGAGACTGCTGTACGCTCGACGCCATGGAGCTCGGCCTAGTGCCGTGCGGCGTCGCGTTTGGCTCTGAAACAACCTCCGACTCATCGTGCTCTTCAATACGGCCGAGTAGATGGGCAGGTGGTGAAGTAGCCGATCCCTGTGGCGGCGGTTGTGGCGGTTGTGGGCTATGCCGCTGGGCGTTGTTGTTCTGATGCGGAGGCACAGGCTTGGACTGCGCCGTGGGACGCTGTGCGGCAGTAACCATCGTTGCCTGGAAGCCTATAGGATGCTCGTTTGATAGATTCTGCAGTGGCGAGGCCGACGGCGGCTGCTGGATTTGCCCTGGGGATCCTTGGGGCCGGTCCTGGCTCTGGCCACTGGTTCCCTGGACTGGATTTTGCACAGGGAAAAACGAACCAGGAACGTGTTGCAGCGGAACCTTGGTAGGCAAAGGAGGTCCTGGGGCACCTTGAGAACCCCCTTGTGCTGTGGCATTGGGATCCGGCCCAGAAGTCCCAATGCTCGGTGAGGGTGCATAACTCGTTCCATTGACGCTCTGAGCAATCGAAGGGTTCGACGAGTCCCGTCGAAATTGCTCCACAGGCGACGGTGTCTGCAGAGGGTGCACAGATGATGAGCTCTCAGATCGGGGTCGTATCGGAGACACTTCTCCAGGGCTGAATGTAGAGGCACGACGGACCCCCTGAAGTGGCGGCGTCTGATTCATCGAGTCTGACTGCTGTTGCGATCCTCCAACGCCCTGGGGAGAGTTGACGTGAGGGTGCTGCTGCGCTGAAGGGTTACCCATGGCGCTTTGTGATCGACCAGGCTGCGCGGGCCGTACGTTCTGCATCTGTTGGAGTTGCTGCGGTGATGGGCTTGTCGTAGAGCTCTGCAGCCGGCCAGGCTGTGCAAACTGTACGTTCTGTATCTGCTGGAACTGCTGCTGTGGGACTTGAGGCTGACCCGGCTGCAGAGACTGCTGCGTTTGTCCATGCGGAAGCCCCGTTGGTGGCTGGCCATAAGCATTGCTCGGAGGCATTTGCTGGCGCCATGGCCATTGATCAGGTGCACCCTGTTGCGCGTATCCAACGGCCGGCATAGCACTCGCTGGTCGAACAGGCTGCTGAGCCTGCCACGGCCCCTGGGGATGAGCTTGGCTGCCTGGTGGCCCCTGATGTGGCGTGTATGCCTGCGCACCAGCTGGAGGGACTTGAGAAGGCACTTGACCAGGACCAGTTGCAACACGTTGCACACCTGGTCTCGGCGGCTGCTGTCCTGGGCCAGACGTCATGGATGTGGGATGCCCAGTAGGTTGCGGCAATGTGTGACCCTGTCCTTGAGCACCTCCGTTGGGGCCCGTCGGGCCAGGGGCAGTGGCTAGTGCGGGAATCTGATTCTGTACAGAAGGTGCTTGTTGCCCTGGCGGAGATCCAGCTCCTTTCCCACGCGCCGGCCTTAGGATAGACGGCAGCTTGGAAAAGACGCCTTGGCTCTGCGGCGTCTGTGAAGCATCGTTTTCTACCGCAGGAGCGAGCTGAGGCTCGACAGGGGCAGATGGCTGTGGCGCTTCCTGTAAGGAAGTCCTGTTCTGCCAATTCTTGGCGGGCTGTAGCACCGAGGGCACATGAGACAGGCCTTGATCCGAAGCCTTGCCCTCGGACGTCCCCTGGTCGGCACCACTGTGAGTCGCGGGTGCGCTCTGTTGGGGGGCCGTTTGTTGAACGGTTCCATCTAGGGCGGCCTTGTGAAGCATCTGCGCTGGGGATAAGACACGGGGAACAGTGACGGGGTCGAAGTTTACGGCGGACTCGGGCCTTGAGCCCAGCATCAGTGACACCTCACGCTGGAGTGACCCGGCATTGCTTCTCCTCCTGTCTGTCAGAGGTTGTGTTGTCGCTGCTGCTTCATCATGGCCGGGAGCATATGGCTGATACGCCGGTTGGTGCCCAATGCCCCCGGTTGGCTTTCTTGCAATCTTGAAAGGTTCTGGTTTCTCCTCCGATGGGTGTATGGGTACCTGTCCAAGTTGCTGCTGCTGTTGGGACCACTGATAGACTGGTTGTTGTTGCTGACTTGAGCTCTGTGTTCCTTGCTGCTGTCCATGATGAGTTTGCTGTTGCTGCTGTGGCTGCTGGCCCTGTTGAACGCTCTGCTGCTGCTGACCTTGGGAAGCTTGCTGCCAATGCTGTGGCTCGTGTCCAAGTTGTTGTTGATGCGGCCATTGGTAACTAGGCTGCTGAAGCTGAACTTGCTGCTGGTGCTGAACCTGCTGCTGCTGAACCTGCTGTTGTTGAACCTGCTCTTGCTGATGAACCTGTTGTTGCTGCTGATCCTCTTGTTGCCGTTGAGCCTGTTGCCCCTGTTCCCCCTTGTGCTGCGTTGACTCTCCCTGCCGCTCCTGTTGCTTCTGCCCCAGCGTCTCCAGTCCCATCTGCCTCGCCTCCAACGGGCTGCTCCTCCCCGGCAGCTCGGCCACGCCCCCCGGCGCCGCCGTCTCGATCGGCGCCAGGACCGAATTGTCGCCCATCTCGACCGGATCCGGGTGCAGCTCGATGTGGGCCGCGGCCGTGTGCTCGGTGGGCATCTCGGCCACGATGCCCACGGGGTCGAAGACCGGCGGCGGCGGCGGCGGCGGTTGTGCTTCGACGGGCAGCTCGTGCGGCATCTCGCGCCCGTCGATCATGTGTATGGTTGGCTGGCTGTCCGTGATGGGCGGCGACACGGGGGCTGCCTGGACGGGCTCGGACATGATCGGCGGGCTCTCCATCAGAGCGGGACCGCCCGTCGTGGCAGCCGACTCCCCTTCTCGCGCAGACGTCGAGAGCTCGGTCTTGGGCATCATCGGCGTCGTCTTGCCGCTGGCCACGGGGCTCACCCCCTTGCCCGCGGGTGGCCCGACGCCCAGCCCGCCACCCTCGAACCGCTCGTCGATGCCCCCAGCCACGACCCTCTTCGCCGCCGCCTCCTCCTCCTCCTCGTTCAGGGGGCTCACGTCCGCGTACGCCCCGGGCCCGAGGAACATGAAGCTCTCGGGCCGGAAGACGTGCTCGCCCTCCTCCTCGTCGGGCTCGTCGGCCTCCCACACGAAGCTCACGGGCTGCGCCGTCGCCGACATGAGCGGCTTGTCGGGCTTGCTCGCGCCATTGCCGGTGGCCGCCGGGGCTCTGGGCGCGCGCCCCGTGCTCGTCTGTCGGCGCACCTGCTGCTGCGACTCGAGGCGCTCCTCGGGCGCGAGGTCGGGCGCCGGCGCCGTCGAGTCGATGAAGTCGGGGAACTCGTCACCCTCGGAGGGGAAATGGTACTGGACGTGGCCCGAGGGCTTGTACGTGTAGAACCAGCGCTGGCCATCGTAGTCGGACTCCCAGCCGAGAGGCAGTCCGGACATGGCTTCACCTCCGCTTCGACGTTCGCGCGGTGGTGTGATGGTTCGGCCGAGGTCGCTGGCTGGCCTACCGCAGCATCGTCCGTCGCAGTTCGATGGATGCCGGAGGCTCAATACACAAGCGCAACAAGACGCGACCGGCCCCTGCAACAATCAGCGCAAGCTGCAGTCGAATTAGCCATCTCCTCGTGGGCACATGGCAGCGCCACAATCGCGGCTGAGCGGAATAGCTTCCATCCCAGCAGGCCACGCGGGGCGCCAACACTAACAATTCCTCTACTCTGGGTAAGGCGTACTTTGGCAAAGCACTTCACCAACAGCCGATGGTGCGAAAATCAAATTTACATATCTATTGAGCTTGGATTGTGCCGGGTTGACGGACATGCACGTTGTGTGAATTGCATTGTGTGCCTTTCCAGACACAACGGTTCGTGGCCACGTTTGTGGCGTCGCTATTTATAGATCACCTCGCCCAAGAGACTTCAACGGCCGTTAAGCTTCAAGAATTAACTACAAGTCGTGTTTGCATTCTGGTACCACGTACCGATGCGAGTCCTGTTGAGCAGCTTCGTCTGTATTCCAACTAAACGTTAAATCTACTCCAGCTGTAAGAGCCATGTACGCCATGTATGCTGTCATTGCTTAGGCCTGCGCATCGACCCGCGGTCATCTATATGTACACGTATATCTCGAACAAGCGCCGTGGATCGAGCTCTTGTACACTACCCAATATCCAAAAGAAAAAGAAAGGGAAGCAAGACGGGCAATAAGGGGACATGGCCATGGAGCCTGTATCAGGAGCCTGTATCAGTCGCTCGCGCCCCCGGCCTGATGAAACAAATACTTTTCAAGCCAATCGTCAAGTCGTGAAATTGTAATGATGGAGTCGCCAAATCAGACAACCTCGTCATGCTGGCTCCTACTCGTAGTCCTGCTGCGAGCGCGCCCGAAAATGCGTGAGCGCGACAGAGAGTGCGATTCCTGGGACATGTGGGACATGGACGGCTCAAGGGCAGACGTCGAGCCCCGGCCCTCAACCTCGGCCTCGGCCTTGATACCACGATCCTTTTCCCTGATGGACGCCATGCGCTGCACCAGTAAATTCTCCCGCCGATTCTCAAACACATCCCCAAAGCCCATAATGGCTTCCTCGTCGGTGGTAGGGAGGCGCTGGCTGCGTACACTCGCGCTGTGCATGGGCACCACCCTGTGGGACGGGCCGGGACCGGGCGGGACATTTCCGTCGTCGTGCTGCTGGTCCTTGCCGTACGGCTGCGGCTGCGAGCCAGCCCAGTACATGGGGAACTCGCGGCTGCCACCAGGATCCACGCGGTACGGCGCCTGGATGCCGATCTGGGCCATCTGGTCCATGAGCTCCGTGATAAACCTGTTGTGCCGGTTGAGTCGAACGAGCTCGTTCTGGAAGTTGCTCTTGTGCATGAAGATCATGTTCATATTGCAGGATCGAACATCGGTGAGACTAGTCATCTCCGTGATAATGGTAGGCTGGTAGTCACGCTTGTTCTGCAAGCAAAAATCGAGCATGCGGGCCTTCAGCTCCTCGATCATGTGGCTCGGCGTGCCGAAGCGAATCTGCAGAGGTACAACATCGGCAAGGCCGTTGGATCGTCGCTGGTTGAGGATAAAGAGAGTGTTGAGGAGCGAGTTTGGTGCTTGGACGATGTGGCCCTGCATCTTCTTGAATTCGGTGTAAAGGAGAGAAATCTCGGTGACGTAAAAGTCGTCGCCCGACATGTTGGCACCAAAGGACCCGTAAATGGTGACGCGGTCGCCTACGTCAAAGGGATGCTTGATGAAGACGAAGATGATGGACTGGAGGAACTCTTGCGCCGTGGCCTGGAGCATCCACGCGAGACCGAGGACAGAGGTGCCGGCGGATGCGAGGCCAGCCGCGGCCGAGCCTGACAGTATCGAGATGAAGACGATTATGGCAATGACAATGATGATGAATAGAAAGACCTTGTCGAGCTTTTGGATGACCGAGTCCAGGTCCTTGAGCGAAGCAGCAATAGCCTTTTTCTCCAGATGGATCTCGTTGCAGACGGTCTCAAACTCGTTCATGGAGATGTCGCCGTTGAGGTCCTTGTCGAAGACGCTAAAGGCTCCGTCAATCTCCTCCTGCGTCTCGAAGACAACTTTGAGGTCTTCGGGGTACACGGTATCGCGGTCCTCGCGCACCAGGCTTCTGTAGATGAGACGGGCAAGGGTATGGGCAGAGGGAGTGGTGCGAAGGAGCTCCGAGACTACCTTGCGAGGCTGGTTCACGTTAACCTTGCGGCCGATGAAGTCGTTGCCAACTTTATTGGCAACATATCCGACCTTGCCGAGAACATGACGGGCGTTCTCATGGAACGACTGCATCGGCGTCTGCGCGCCACTGCCGGTTTGTCCACTGCTTCCCTGCCAGAAGACGTCACTGTCCTCGAGCTTGGCCTTTGCGTACTCGAAGAGCTGCAAAATCTGGCGGATGTCTGCCTTGTTGTTTTCAATCCTTGTGGCGTAGGTACGCTGGTGGAACGAAGTCGCAATCCACTGGATGACGATCTTTTCGACAAAGTTGAGCGTAGCGAGGACGAAGAGGGCGATGATGACCTTGTTTACAATGTCGATCCAGCCAATGTTGACCTCGTCCTGCTTTCCGTCGGGAACATGGCCGAGGTGGCCGCGGGTTGTGGGCATGAAGGAGATGAGGATGGCCAGAAGCCAGAGAAAGAGAGCAGTGTGCAGCTCGAGCTGCTGGCCAATGTCCTTCCACTTCTTGGCGGTGGTCGAGCCGGCGATACGGGCAATGCTGTAGAAGAGGTGCGGCATCAGGCTCGTGACCATGCGCGACAGCCAGAGCGAGCACCACACAATCTCAAGCCAGATGCCGAACCACATGAGCTGGACACCGCCTGTGCCCCCAACGAGCTTGTCGTCCGGGTTGAACCTAAGAGCGCCGATGAGGACAGGTATCAGGAGCAGGGCGGCGCCGGGAAAGAGGTAGACGAGATATCGGACGAAGCGGGGAAACTTTTTGAGGAAGAGCCAGAACTTGTAGAGGGCGGCGTCCTCATTCTTTTGCTTGACGACCGTTTCCTTGACAGTGTGTTGGTTGAAGGCGTCCTCGGGTCCGGCGTTGTGGCTCCAGTTCTTGGACCTTGAGGTCAGTTCCTCCTGCGCCTGGTTGGAGATGAGGCGCTCGGCCCGCAGCAGCTCGAGGTCATCGTTGAGCCGGCTGGCCTCGGCCCGTTGCCCAGATGGGGAGATGGGGTCATTGGTGTGGACGTCGTACGCCGGCGCCAGCGTGTTAAAGGTGTCGAGCGAGGGGGGCGAGTGCTTTTCGTCGAATTCCTCCTGCTGCTGATGCTGCCGAGGCACTGGAGCCGCGGGTTCGCCCCGTTGGTGCTGGGGAGCCACTGAGCCAGCCATGACGAGCCCCCGGTGGGAATTGTAAACGAGCGACGAAGCGAGAAACGACAGATGCTCAACGGATGAAACCGATCCGAGATGTAAGTCGTGGGTGGGGGGCGACGCTTGTTGATGCCATCCGAGTGGGAAACGGAGCGATACTTGAATTCACGAGAAGGAGAGAGTAAAGGGCCAGTCGAGACTCGGCCCAGCTTCGTGGAAGCGTCGTCGCTGACGCCGATCGTTGCGTTTGCCGTCAACCTTGCGCGCCGGTGGAGCGAATGACGAAATAGCCGCTGTGTGGTGGATATACTATCGCACCCCCAGAATGCCGTCGCGGGGGGAGTCGAGAAGCGAGTGACTAGGGGTCGTGCCGTACGACAAGACTGTTGAATAGGTCCGCTGAAGATAGCAATTGAACTGCGGTGCAAATGGCAAGAGGTTGATGAAAGAGAAGAAGAGAAGAGAGGAATCGGGGGAGAAACGAGTCGCAGGTGGATGAAGAAGACTGCACTTTGGTGCAAGATGGTGTTCGGCAAGAGCATCTCACAGGTCCGATCCTACGTAGGTGCGTCTTAAAGACGCTTGCGCTGCTCCACCCACTGGTGAGATGGCACAGGTGGAGATGAGAGCCCTGGTGATCCATCAGAACGAGCCTGTCAAGCCTGTTGTTCTAAGCCAGGACCCGCTGGTCCGGAGCCCCAAACGTCATGAGAGTTCACAGTTCACACGAGAGCTGCTACTCGTACAGGCGGCTGCCCACTCAGTGGTGGAGATTGGGGGAGCATGCGGCTTGCACTGTAACAGACAACTCTTCCACAGCGTCCGCCAGGTTGAGCGCTCGCGAAGACGTCAACATGAGACAGGTCCTTATCGCGCGGTCCACCCAACGGTGACGCTGTTGGCGCAGGGGGAAAACCTCCGATAAACTGCGCGAAAAAGGGCCGCTGAGAAGAAAATTCAGGTACACATGCCGCCACCGACGCCATCCTCAAGCCTCGAAAATCCGTTCGGGCTCGGGACCGAGAGCGGCCCAACAGCACAGCCAGAGCCAGAGAGCCTCGGAGCCTCGGAGCCAATTGCACTTCTAGCAATGTCATACTACATCGTGCCCATAGTGGACAAAAGCAGCCCGTGTCACGTCGATATGCACCGTCCGCCTCCGCCTCCGTATACTGTTAGTCGGGCCGTGTCCACGGGCCGGCTGCCCAGTCGGCTCCGGAGCCGCAGACTGTGAGACGCCATGCAAATACAGGGATCGATCGAGCCAAGCGAGCCAAGAACCGGCAGCGCGCAGATTGACGATGCGCCCAGTGCCAAGGGTCCCTGCGAGCCGCTCAAGACATCGGAAAGCCTAATCGGTGGACTGGACAGCTCCCTTCGCCGTTGATCAGGATCGCGTTTCAGCGGCAGCCTCGGCTCCTTTGTTTCCGCCCTCGCCTGCCGTCTTGCAATGTCACCCTGTGTGCTCGCTGATCGCTTCATCGGAAGCACCAACATCATCAGAACAGGCGAGTGGCAAATTCGAGCTCCTCCTCTCCACTTTACTCCCCGAGTGCCCCGATGCATGGCTACTTTGTCTGGACATCAGGTTCAATCCAAGTCTGCGGCGTACTCGTGCTCGGGCCTGCGTGACAGTTTGAAGCATTCACGCTCGCGCCCGTTCTGAATCTTCAACGCCCCTGACCCGCCGAACCTTGTTTCTCGTCCCTGGATTGCGCCACACATCGCCGCTCCAAGCTAAAATCCACCTCGCCGTACTTATTTGAGACACGACGCGTGCCATTCGTCACGCTGGATTGAGATGCGTACTTGCGACGGACACCCATCCTTGCGACGGCAAGGCATGCTGCAAAGTCTCCATGTCCATATGCACTGACTCTCGTGACTGTCCGATTCGTCTTATATGGTATCTTACATTCCCCTGCGTAGAGGTGTACAGCCACCATCATGTTCGAACATTTCCCTTCTCTCATGCCTCCGCCACAAAGTAGCAATGTCCTGGGCTCAAGCAAGCTTGATGCTCCAGTCCTCGCCAATGCGCGCTCCCACACGGCCCACTACCGCAAACGCCGGCCGGCCCTTGTTCGCGGCGTGGTAGTCGACCTTGACGCTCCACGTTCGTCCCTCCGACTCAATCTGCACCTCCTTACGGTTCCATGCAGATGGAGCTCCGACAATGATGATCCTATCCACGTGCACCTCCCGCATGGCCTTGAGCAAGCTCCCTGCCTTGACCGACTTCACGTCACGCCCTTCGACGTCCGTAGACGACAGCTTGTTCCCGGCCAGCGTGAGCTTCCGGTAGATGTACTGCCCCTTCTCGTGGTCAAACGTGTCGCCGTCATCGGCGTACAGCTCGCCTTCGGCCGCGCCGCTCTTGGAGACTGCAACTACCAGCGTGTAGTCGTCGAATCGCATCATGGCACTCGACCGTCGGGGAATATCGCGGCGGGGGAAGATGTGTCCTCCGCGCATGAGGAGCGGGATTTGGTCAATCGCAGCCTTGACAGTCAGATGCTTCCCCTTGTGCGTGTTCTGCACCTGGTAGGTCCAGTAGTCGTAGTAGACCTCGTCGTCGGGGATCCAGATGTCGGTGGTCTCCTTGTCCTGCTCCACGATGGGCTTGACGAGCAGGCCGGTTGATCCAACAAACATCTGATCGTCAATGGTAAACCCGCCCTCCTCCCCGGGGTGCGTCCAGAACATCGGCCGCACAATTGGGCTGCCGTCGCGGTTGGCGTGAAAGAATGCCGTATACCACGACGGCAGCAGCGAATAGCGCAGTCGCAAAGCTGCCGTCACGATGCCAGTATATGGCTCGCCTAGCAGGTATGGCTCGCGTCGACGGGAGTCAATGTGAGCGTGACCTCGGAAGAAGGGGTAGAATGCACCAGCCTGGTACCAGCGAGCCATCAAATCCTTCTCCGGGTTGCCAAAGAAGCCGCCCACGTCAGCGCCGGCAAAGGGGTATCCTGCAATACCCTGGTTGAGGATCATGGGGATGGATGCAGCCAGATGGTCCCAAGATGCCTGGTTGTCACCGGTCCACATGGCTCCCAGCCGCTGCGAGCCCGCGTAGAACGAACGGGTCAGGATGAATGGGCGACGAAGTTCTCCCTTCTTGCGCGTGACCAAGGCTTCAAACGTGGCGTTGTGGAAGGTGAGACCGTTCAAGTTGTGGACGTCACGGTGTTCCCAGTGTCCATGGTGGATGTTGTCCTTCGGCATGGTGGTCTCGGGGCCATTGAAGACGGACGGCTCGTTCATGTCGTTCCAGATGAACGTGTTTTCCATGGTGCCTTTGAATGAATTGTACTTGTACAACGTCTTCCACCATTCATTGGCCTTGGGGTTGAAACAGTCGATCCAGTTGGAAGACCCGGGCCAGCACCAACCCTCGTAGATCGCGTCGTCCTTGTTGTGAACAGCCAGATCCTGGGATGTCATTTCATTGCTGACCGAGTATCCATCAATCTTCTTGATGTGGGGATCGATAATGACAACAAGCTTCCGTCCGTGGCTATCCAGCTGCTTGCCCGTGCCAATGGGATCAGGGAACGAGTGTTGCTCCCACGTAAAGTACTTTCTGTCATCGGTGTACTCGATATCCAGCCAGATGACGTCGTACGGGATCTTGAACTTGTCCATCTTGCGGTCGACGTCTCGAACGTCATCGTCCGAGATGTAGTTCCAACGGCACTGGTGGTATCCAATGGCGAACTCTTGAGGCATGGCCGTGTAGCCTGTCAGTTCGCCGTACGTCTTGGTCAGGTCGTGAGGCGTCGGGCCCATGAAGACGAAGACGTCCAGGATACCGCTCTCAGATATCCAGTGCGTGTGCGTGCTCGTCTTGCCCCCCAGCCCAAGGCTGAGAGGATTGACACTGTCCTTGCCCTTGACAATGTCAACCCATGTTTCAGCGGCATTGAGCCAGAACACGCCGACAGAAGAGTCCTTGCGGTGCGACTGCATGAAAGGAATAGACCCGTAAAGCGTCATGGGGCTGTCGAGGATATATTCGAAGACGTCCGAGTTGTACATCCGGTAGGGCTCGTCGTGGTTTCCGTCGCCTCCCCTCGTCTGCTTCAAAGACATGGATCCGGTGTGCTCGGGGATGCCGTAGACGTGGTCATATCCCGCAAAGGAGATGTCCAATGCGACACTCTCAGGGCCGCGGGGCTTGGAGTCGGTGTTTCCGCCAAAGGTCTCATCCCACCAAGTGCTTTCGTCTTCCCCATTATCGACTTCACCCTCCTGGCCCTCCACCTTTTCCTTTTCCACCTTTGGTCGCCAGTGCTCCATGTTCAATAGTCCGCGGTCGTTGAACTTGATATGCGTGGCACCATCTCTCCTGAACTCGACCTCGAACGGCGAAAACTTGACGACAGCCTCCAGCTTGGAGTCGGGACCGTACTTGATGTTCACCTGGGACTTGTCCTGGAAGGCTACCTGCGCCTCCTTATCCAGGTCCAAGCCGCCGACAATGACCCATTTATCCGCCTCATTGTAGCGCTCCTTTCGTATAGGGCTGTTATGCCTCAGTTCGATATCCTTTTTCTGTCGTCGCTCTTCGTCAACCGTGACTCGTGCCGCGCCGCTCTTGAGGAAAGAAACCGTGATGGGGAATCGCGCGGTGTCGCCATCGGCATTGATGGTCTTCAGGATTGTGGCGTGCAGTTGGCCATCTTCAAAGGCCGGCGAGTCCGAGATGACTTGGTACGGCGAGGCCCATGTCGAGCTTTGAGCGGCGGCGTCGTCGGCATACGCCCGATTGCGCTTGCAGAATCCGGATTGGTGGCACTTTTTGAAATCGTGTTCCTTGACCGATACTGAGAACGTTGTTAGTATGCCACGCTGCTTCTCGTGTGCTACCCGTGCTCTGTCGAACCTGCTGGCTGTAGAAGGCAGACCAATACGGCCGCGAAGCAGAGGAGAGCTGTCCAATTGCAGGACAGCCCAAGGGTCGACCTCATGTCGTGGGGCGTGGTCGTGGACTGTCGGAACCAAAGGATGGGGGACGCAGAGAAATACGTGGCGCTAGAGTCAATGGGATATATCGAGCATGGGGGACCCAAATGCGTGACCTGTGCCCGGCGTAGGCGTTGATGAGTGATTCCTCGAGAGGTCCGCCCGTGATGAAAGGCCAGAGACGTACTCCGTAAGGAGACTCGGAATGTCGACAGCTGTCACGACAACCCAACTCCCTTGGGTCACAGCTCCCGATTGGGACTGGCGCGAAACGGGACGAGCTTTGGCGGGGCAAACCTCGTTTGAGTCAAATGCCTTCAATATGCGGGTAGCCCGAAACCCCTTTTCGAAGCTGTGAGCATTGCCGCCGTACGGAGTGCTCGTACTCGTACAAGCCAGCATTGACTTTGCTCCGTGGCGCACTGTACGCGGAGCTGATGAGGCTTCAGAACATCTTCTGGCAGCCTGCGACGAGGAATCTGAACACGGCTGTCAATAAGCCCGGCCGTCGCTCCGTAACTTACTGTGGTATTCAGGAAAGGTTCTTCTGTATAAATGCGTGTTTGTTGCTCACTCAAGCCCAAGACAGTCCGCCCAGCCTTCGAGCTGCAACCAAAACACAGACAAGGGCCAGTAGCAGCGTTAAATTCACACTGTACGACGATTCTCTCGTCAAATCATCATGGCTGGACAACCACACGATGGCCCCGCTCCAGGTGCAGACACCGCTCAGAGACGTCGCAACCCGCTGCGGGGCTCTCTGGAAAACCTGCCCACACTTATTTTCGCCGCCCTCTTCGCCCTTTGCGCTGCCTACATTCTCTCCTCCTCACCTTGCAATCAATCATCCAGTACACTTGTGCCAGGCCAGAATCCAGACCTCGCCTCTTCACCAGCTCCTCCAATTACTCCACCCTTTACAGCCTCGGACCCAAACCTCACAATGTCTAACAGCGAACGGACGTGAGTGTCCAACCTACCCCGCCATTTACCCCTCCTCCCATTTTTGCGGATGGACATCTAACGACCCTGATAGCTTCATTGCCGTCAAGCCTGATGGCGTCCAGGTAAGCTCGCATACTTTCTCACGTGATTTTTTGGCGTGCATCAACTGACTTTTGCTTCCAGCGTGGCCTGGTTGGCAACATCATCTCTCGCTTCGAGAACCGCGGGTAAGACTTGCTCGCGCGAATGGCTCTCGACAGCTGTTAACCCGATTTTCCACAGCTTCAAGCTTGTTGCCATGAAGCTGGTCCAGCCTTCGCAGGAGCACCTTGAGACGCACTGTTCGTTCAGCCACCCGTCATCCCGAATACCCTAATACTGACTCGCATCATAGACGAGGACCTGAAGGGCCTCAAGTTCTTCCCTGGCCTGATTGAGTGTACGCGATCCGCCCAACATGAGCTTCCCGATAGCGTACGCACCGACTAACACTTGTGCAGTCATGAAGTCTGGCCCCATCTGCGCCATGGTATGGGAGGGCCTTGACGCTGTCAAGACTGGCCGCAGTAAGTTGGATCCGTCTTGGGACTTGCTGTGTATTCGCTGACACAGCATTTACAGCTATGCTCGGTGCCACCAAGCCTCTCGAGTCCGCCCCCGGCACCATCCGCGGCGACTTTGCCATCGATGTCGGCCGAAACGTCTGCCACGGCTCCGACTCCGTCGAGAGCGCCAACAAGGAGATTGCTCACTGGTTCCAGAAGAGCGAGCTCACCGAGTACACTGCTGCGCAGAAGGCTTGGGTCTACGAGAAGTAGGCGATATACATGACGGGCCCCCAAATAGTACTTTGTAAGCTCCCATAGTACTGTTCATTGGTATATGTTGCGAGTCAAAGTAGAGCAAAGAAAGGCAGGATGAAAGGAGTGAATATATCCTCAAATCTTCTGTCAAGTTTGTATCTGGTCAACTCTTGCGCGTCAGCAGGCGCTTGGCTCTCACAAGCACACCTGCAAACCATGGCGTGGCCGAGACACTGCAAATTATCCGCACGGGTAGCAGAGCTTTTGTCACGGCGTACGCCAGAGCCACCTCCATGAGGATCTCATACTTGCGGTCACCACTCCTCCACCTGTCCATGGCCTCGTCTGTCTGTGAACTGCCCTCGCCCTCAGTTCCCGACCCTGGAGTGGGACTTGGGTCCTCTTGGCCAAACCCGAACCATCCCTTGTGGCGAAAGTACTTTTCAAATCTCGCGACACCACCCTGTACATACTCGCCAAAGTGTTCCATCATGTACGAGATGGGCACGTAGGTAGTGTAGTGGAACACGGCAAAGAGTGCGAAGAGGGGCACGATTGCTGTGAGTTCGTGCAAGATAAGGAACGAAACGACGTGAGAGACTGGCGCATTGCGGAGGCCGTTGGTGTACTTTTGCAGGCGCCGGGGGAGCTTCGAGGTGATGCGGTCCATTCGCGAGATTTGCGAGGCTTGTGAGGATTGATGCCGCGCTGCAGGAGCAAGGTGGTGCGCCGGGGGCCGCGCTCGCAGCTGGCGAGGCCAATTGAGCGATGTGAGACGGCGAAACATGAGGTTGTGCTTGTTGGGACGAGTACGAGCGGGCTTCGTGAATGAAGCTCGAGAGAGCTCTGGGGGAACTCGGCTTTTGAGGATTTGTCTCTGGAGCGAAATACGGGGCGGGGCATGACCAGCGCCAGTCTGACCAGTGGCTGAGCTCCAGGGTAGACAGACAACACGAGGTATACATGACAATGGACAGGGAAGAATACGAGTAGGCGCTGCGAGAATTACATGAGGGTACATGACTTTTTTGATGGCTGGGCTTCAGCTTTCAGGTGTGCTTACAATGGGCAACATCTTGTTGTCCGCGTTTGTGCCTATGGAATCCAACGATTGGCATGATGTTGGCATGGTTGAACCTGATCGAGATTGCACATTGAAGAGCAATTAGTGGATGCATGAAGGGGCCCAAAACGGATGAAGAAATTGGCATCGTCTCCATTTACCATACTGTCTTGCTAAACTGAGGACCTGTACTTGGGTGTCGACTTCTGCAGGTTGACCACGAAGCTCCCAAGATGTGGCTGCAACGCACCAAATGTCACACACAACTTGAAAGGACTGGATTGGAAGGTCAGTCACCTTGACATTCAGCAAAGCAACATGGCCGGTCTCATTGAGTCTGCGATTGCAGCCTGACCAGTCCACGCTACTGCCCCGAAATACACGACAGGGGTTGGAGCATGACGTTGAGAGTTGACCCAATGCGAGTCTCCTGACTGTCGTTGAGGTTGAACTTTCCCTAAATTCAGAATGAAGGTATGTCCTGACATTTCTCTTACCCCGGCCTCTGTCAAATGTAGCAGTGAGCATCGTGCCATCTGACCCCTTTCCGAGATTGGACAACAGTGCTGCAAGTCTGGCCAGAAATCAGGCAATCGTCTTTCCCGCCTTCTCAAGCCTGCTGAAACTGGGCCTGACCGCCACAATCATCGAGATGGACGGCAAGAGGATCGGCTGAGCTGTAGTATATGCTGCTGCGGTGGGAAGATCGGACCTGGCTCCAAGGGTCGGCTCCTTCCTCGTGAACTTGCCGCTTGCCGGGTCTTGCACCCAGTACCGCCTCGTAGTGGCCTTGACAGACTGTTGCCTGAGGAAACTGGCGGTCAAAGGTAATCCGGCGCTCTCCATCGCTTCATTACTTTTCCCTCTACCATTCTGCCCATCTTTTCTCATCCTCTTCTCTTCATCTCACATTGTCTCTTTGGCATCGGTCATCCAGTGTCCTCCAACTTCTCTCGCCCGTTGAACCCGAGCCCAAACATCAGAGCTCTCGCGCAAGGCAGCTCAACAAACGACGCGCAGATGGCTGTTTCCAAGCTTTCGACTGGCCTCGTCGCCATGGCTGGCCTGGCCTCCATGGCAGTTGCCCAGAAGTTCCCCAAGGAGGATCTCCTCCTCTGTGACTGCGGCATTGGCGACAATGAGGTGCACACTGACTGGTCCACCTCCCGTCAGATGAACTGGTACCAGCACATCTCCTGGCCTCGCTCTGCCTACTCCTACCCCGACGCCCCCGACATGGCTGTGGAGGTCCCATACAAGGACGGCACTTACCCCTGGAACACCTCTGGTGTCACTGCCACCATGCCCAACGGCGATGTCTGGACGGCGTACATCGAGAACGGCACCCCCGATGGCTTCAAGGCCGGCACTGCCATCACCACCAAGGACGGCGGCCAGATGCTGAACTGCTGGGCTTACCGTGGTCGCCCTGTCAGCGCTGCCGTCAACAAGACCGTCAACCACGACGCTATTTGCTGGAGTGCCTTTGTCTGCAACCGCAGCAACCGCCCTCCCCCTCGCCCCAAGGATATGGGCTCCCACACGTCGACTCTGACTACATCTCCCGGTGCCCCAGCAACTTCTTTCTACTCTCAGCCTCCTGCCAGCCCCGTCACCACCATCACGCAGGGTCAGCCTACTCCCACGAGCGCCCCACACACTGGCAGCCTGTCTGTCTACTCCACCGTCAATCCCCGTTTCATCAACTGGCAGGACACTTGGCAGGCATTCATCAACCATTTCGTGTGGGACAAGAACACTGGCAGATGTGTTGGTGGTCCAATTCAAGGCAATGGATTTACAATCGCCATTGATTGCGCCGGAATCCAAGTCGACGAAGACACTCACATGACACTGCTCCTGATCAAGGCTCTTCGAGACGTCGGCCTCAACAGTCTCTGGTTCAACCAGAATCCCAAAATTCCTGGTGGCAACGGAGCCAACACCACCACCCCCAGCTGGGTTGTCATGCCCGAAGCCTTCACCATTCAGGCTACCGATGCCTCGAACAACAACGTTATTGGCCGCCTGTCCTACAAGACTCACTACGACAACTTCCTCTCGGGCGTTTGCTCGGCCTGCGAGTCTGGCAGATTCAATAGTCAGTTCTTTAACCCCATCATTGCTGCCGTCCAAGGTAGCTACCCCGTCTTCAACAACTTCACCATCGAGGCACAGTGCGACCCCTGGATGGTCTGCATTTGATGGGAACGGCGTTCATTGCAACGCATCCCCTGCTTATCCCATGGCATCTGTATGGCAACTCGGTTGGAGCCCATAGTGGCGTGATAGATGATTGAGGGAAGTTGACGTATGTTTATACTACTGGCTTTACATTAGACATGTACGTTGTTTTGGCGCGAATACATTTGGGAGGTGATTCCTTACATGCTCTGCTATATGATCTGCCTGTCTATGATCTCATGCCAGTCGTCCCGCACGCGTGAAGCATCGGTATGCTGTCTATCGACGCCTGAATCTCAACAGTGTGATCTAGGTGGCGCTCCAACTGACCCTTCAAACAATCTTCAACACTTCTCCGATGGGCCTGGAACATCCCAGCCGCTGTCATTACTTTGCATGGCAGTCCGCACCATCACAATACGAAACCAAGGCACAAGCGCCTCGCTTAGCCTCAAAAGACCAATGCCACCTCTAATAATTCATTATTTATAGTCATTCAATCGTCGCCATGCCCGTCGGAGTAGTAGTCAAACTGCCTGGGCACCTGCAATGGCGCACCACCGGCTTCGTCCGGGTCAATTTCATGCCTTCCGTATCCCACTGTCCCATCGCTGGCGGCAGCAGCAACAGGAGGCTCGACAGGCGGCGCGATAGGTGGCACGATAGGTGGCGCGACAGGCGGCTGGACGAGGGCATGATCCCGCAACAAGGACGTCATGTGCCTCGCCCACTCCCACGGCCGCTCCGCGTCTCCGGGCAGGCTGTTGAAGTACTCCCAGCCCATTACGCCTCCAAAGGTCTGGTGCTGGCGCTTCAGGATCGAGAGGACGACGGAGAGCATGTGCCAGGGGACGAAGCCCCCGCCGTTAGAGGGGTTCGTGACGAGGCCGACGACGATCTTCTCCGGGGCCCAACCCTTTTGCAGCATGAGGTCGTACATGTACGTGTTGCTGAGGTTGCCCCAGCCGCAGTAGAACTGGGTGTTGTACCAAGAAATCTCGCTGCCGCGCATCACCTCGAGGGCCTCGTAGTCGAAGCCGCTGAGGTTCTTCTCGACGTCGAGCAGGGCCATGGCGACGGGGGCTAGGGTGATGACGAAGGCGCTGCCAAAGTCGCTCCGCAGGCGGTCGATGAGCTTGATGATGCCGCCGAGGCTCATGGGCTCCTCGACGTCCAGGTCCAGCCCGTCGAGGGCCCTGGCGCGGATGAGGTCCCGCAACGGCTCGTAGTAGGCCTCGAACTGGGCATCGCTGCCGTCGAGGCGCTGGAAGGTGCCAGGGGCCGCGCCGCCAAGCATGCCGAGGACCTTGACGCCGGCGGCCTGCAAGACGCGCAGCTCGGCCCAGAGGGTGTGGAAGCGCGGATGGTTGGGGCTGTGATCGTTGAGGGTGAGGAGCTGGGGGTCGTGGTTGAGGTGGATGGCGGCGAGGATGACGTGGGTCACGGAGATGGCGGGCTGGGTGAGGAGTGGGAGGATGGAGATGTCCCTGCCGGAAGGGTCATGGTGGGTTTGATAGTAGGTGATGATCCGGGGGAGGGGATTGGGGGGTCGTGCGATGGGGGGCATGAGGGAGGATGTGGTTTGAGACGGGGAGCCGATGAAGATGAAGCTGTCAAGAGGGTGGATGAGTGGATGAGAGGCTTTTTTGGCGTTGCTGGTGGTGGAACGGGCCCTGAACGTGGTGCAGGGACTAGTGAGGGTTCGCTACTGATGGTTGCCCACCTGCAGCACGCGATGGACAACTTGGAGAAGCAGGCTTTATTGGGCATCCGTGGCATTCCCGGTTCCTGAGACTGATAATCAGAATATGTGAGTTTGTGACCTACACACGGGGTACGATTCTTGTGATTCCACCATAAAGTAAAGCGCCCGAGTTGCCCGCAGATGCCCTGCATCCAATTCGCTTACACAACAGAGACAGGGCACCCCTTCAACATATCAGTCGGCTCAACGCTGGAACTCGTGACAAATAACATGAAGAGGGGGGACCCAGAACGAGCAAAATGAATCTTCCAAAGGCGAATGAGCAAACCTCTGTTTTCCCTCGTCTGCCACCCTCACGCTCGGGCCGACGCACTGTCCTGGATGCACGACCGGCGCAAATTCCAGCTCGGCTTCGCGGCCGGGGAGCAAACCGAGTGCGTTCGAGGACGCGCGGAGGCCGGCTTTTCGGTACAAATACTCCACAGTGACTTGTGCAGTGGAACGCGCCTTGCTGCATTGTGCTAGACTCAGCCTCGGCCGGGTATTGTGTTTGCTAGAGGCTCGACCTGCTGCTCATGTAAGTGGCTAGCCCTGGACTCACCTCGTAGCAGAGACGCGATAATACAAAGATGCCTTGACGTAATTAGTAGCCGATGTCTACCAACGCAGGTTTGCAGAACAGTGATTGCTTCCAGTACCACCTACACAAAACTCCCATGTCACTTGACGCCGATCAGCCCACCGCGTCCCCTGGATCCTCGACGTATCTAGCCACTACCATCACTCCGTTCCTTGCTCCCCCTTCTTCGATTCCTCGCCCATTTCTGTTTTGTCTGTCTCTTCGCTCGCCGTCTTCTCCCTCTCCATCTACAGTCTTGTACAGCCAGCGGCGGCTCCATCTCCCTCCCTCAAACACCCTCCCGCGTTCTCTGCAGCGCAACCCTCCTGTCCTTGATTTCCGCCTCCGGCAGGTCCGCCTCATTCTTCTTCTCGTTCAGCCGCGCCTCGCCTAATATCCGTGAGTGACCATGCCGGTCAAGATGTTGTCGAAGATGTGCCTGGGTTGATTTCCATGCCCGGCAGTTCCTCGACCATAGGGACGCCTTTTGAGTGCGTGAGACCTGCAGCCTCAGCATGCCACTGGCGCCAAGAGTAGACAATCTGGGGACTTGGGTCGCTGTGAGACTGAGCGTAACTCCTTCCAGGCTTTCCAGCGTGCTTGCACCAATTCAACTCGGAGGCGGGCGGGACGCCTTGTGCCGCCATCACCGGGGTGTGGGATAGGCCGACAGGCGGCTGTCAATGGAAAAGAACGCTATGGAGGCGAAAGATCGATGAAGCGGGAAAGAGGGACAGCCCTTTTGGGGACTGGCGAGGGGCTTATAGGTAGGGGCTTTTGCAGTCAGTACGTACCTAAGCAGCTGCCAATGGTCAGTGAATTACGGCGCAGTTGCGACGGCTGTTGTTTGCCAGTTGTTGCCTTGCACCGGGTAAAGGAAAAAAGGCGGTCGTTGCCATCGCGGTCTCTCAAGAGCGCAAACCGGTTACGGCACGTCTTCGTCATCGAGCCGGTAGAGACTGCAAGACACAATGCCCAGCTATTGCCAAACGCCTCGTCTGGTTGTCAGCCGACATCGCCTGCCAAGTGTCTTCGTCTGCCCTGAACGACTCGACCCGCGAGCTTGAGCAGAGCCAAGCACCTTCTTCATTCTGCCAACTTCATCTACAGGACCGAGTACGCAAGGCAGGGCAAGAACACTCTCGACACCGGTTTGTAAACCACAACACAGGGCCTCGTACCCATCTTACCTTTGGGTACTTTGGCTCTGGATCACTGCTACTGGCTGCACTTGGACCTTGCATCGTTTCTGGCCACCTTTCTACCACCACACCAGACGAGATGCCGCCGCGCCCTCCCACCGACGAGGAGCTCATCGGGAACTTTACTCAGGAGGAGTATGATTACTACATCTGGACACAAGAGCTCGACACTTTACAGGTAAACGGAATCGAAAGAATAAACGCTTACTACCAACGATTTCCGTTTGGCCAGGGACTCGATTCATACCTGGCTTGGCTTGACAGATGGAATCGACGCCACGAAGACCGAATGAGGTTTCCAATGTCGGTCGACGATTTCATCTGTGAATTTGAAGAAACCAACTTCACCGACGTCGATTCCATGGGCATCCTCCTCTTCACAATGGAGATGAAAAATACGCCCCTTCTCTACGTGGGCGAGAGCACCTTTGGGGGGGCAAGGAGGGGCTATGGCATCGCTCCCAGCGCCTACCGTCTCTGGCCAAACGTCAACAGTTCCTATCGCGAGCCGCATGTCCTCGATACGAACATGCTGGCAATCAACCTAGACGTGCCGGCTGGGCCTGCAGACGCCCTTGACCCCCCCGGGGGCGATTTAATCCGCACCACGACGGTGGGTGACCTTGGCCGCATAGGTGGCTTCGTTTTCGCCCAACTCGGCCGCCTTCGCGTTTTTCACCAGGGATTGGATGATCTCCGATACATGGACGCGGTCGACCTCCGGACACAGCCATGGTTGGAAACCGAATTCGTAGCCGTCGTGCAAGTCAATCGCTTTGGGCAGCCCGGACCCGTATGGGTCATCTACAACTTCTACGAAGATGACAACGGGGAGGAATACGCAGCGAACGACCAAATGAAGCACATTCAAAGCGAGGATAGGAACGGCCAGCTCCTGCCGCATATTGGACGGCTCCATGCAACTTGCAGCGAAAAATTCACGGTGGCCAAGATAGCCAACAGTCTCGCGGACCTGAAGTATCCTCGTGAATCGTTCAACTTCGACGTCAAGTTCAAAACGGAACGCCAGATCGTCAAAGCTAAACTATTCCTCGGCGGCGCGCATCGGACCATGATTGGTCCGCGGTTCATTGCAGCCCGGCATGCGGGTGGTGCTGGGAGTGCTGGCTGACGATCTGGCTAGATGGGGTGCATGGAGCAAAGGCGGCGAGTCTGGTGAGAGCAAACATTTGTTGATGGAGCAGGGTTGGGGAATGGGAGCAAGCAAGCCTTCGAAGCACGTAATACTGCGGGGGGCGAAGCAGATGGATTGGTATCCAAGAGCAGTTCTAGGCCGAGCTTGATAAGGCGGCTGAGTTTACATGGATACATCACTACCTGAGTGGGAGCCGTGCAGGTGAAGCGTGACATGCGTTGCCGCCGACATGCGGCCGTGCTTTTGCCTCCTGCAACCTCCAAAGATCGACCCAGAGGGATCCCCGGACGGCACTTGCAGGAAACCCAACACGGCGCGGCGGATATCCGATCCGTCCCAGACCCCGTCTTTGGTCTGCTTCACGCTGGCATTCTGGAATCTGGAGACTTGGGGTCATCGCGTCGCTGGGGCCAAACACGTCACCGCTTTTAGGTAACAAAAACGGCCTCGACGACGAGCAAACCCGGTCAACCTCCACATTTACGTCATGGTGCCTGCTGCTGCAGCGAGCCGAGCCGGGACTTGCGGAATGGCGACTGACTCACGAGTCACTGACGCGGCGCCGGTGTGGGTGACGGTGTGGGTGACGGTGTGGGCGCCGGTGGAGGAGGTTGCGTTAAGCGACTTAGCAAGCATCGTCAGATCCTTCCAAGGCCAGGGTCAAAGCCAGGGCCCTCCTGGCCTTATAACGCCGCCTCCGTCACAGCAGTCTCCCGATTCGCATTGCTGCCGGCATCGTTCAGCCAGAAGCGCCCGCCGGATGCCATGGACGCGTCTTCCAAGTCGACGTCTCAAGACGACCCTGACCCCGACCCCGACCCTGGGCTTGGCGCCGACGTGAAAGCCAGCCCGGGCATCCAAGGACCGCCGGGTCTCAGCATCGCCGAGTCAAGCGCCGCAGTGCAGAGAGAAAGGGGCCGCGTACGGTTCAACAGCAATGCGGCAGCCACAAAGCCCCCTGCCGCCGCCTCTGCCGCTGAGCCTGGCCCTGCGCCGCAGCACCGTGAGGTCCCGATACCGAAGCCCAGGCCATCGATCCTACGCGGCAACTCGTCAGGCTCCGTCACCACGACTCGGGACATCGGCGACGGCCTGGACGAGGCCGACGCGGAAAAGGCCATCTCCGCTGTTGCTGCACAGGCACGCGCCCAGCAGGTTGCCGCCAAACTCCGCAGGGATTCTCCGACGCCAGACTCGAGGACCTCTCTCGAGTCCGGCGCCGAGACAGCCAACAGCGACGGCGGACTGCTCCCCAATGAGGACCAGGGCATCTCCCTCCGGAATTTGAGCCGTGTTTCCGGCACCAGTGCTGGCCGCGGCTTGCAGCAGACGACACGCGAGGAGGAACGGAAACAGGAACAGGCCGCAAATGAAGAGGCGTACGACCTCGTGCAAGCACACACTCGGCGGTTCGGGGCCACGGCAACACCAAACCCACCGGTGGCAGACGTCGAGGCAGCGACGAATAGCCATGTTGTCCCGAGCGAGGTGAACGGTGGCATATACGATGGCGTGTACAATGTCCCGCCGCCGCAGCAGTACCGTGGCAGCGTGCTCTCGCAGCTGCTGAAGCTCTACAACAAACCCCCAGAGCCCGGCCACCACCAACACAACCGACAGTCGTCTACTTCATCCGTCGCTGGCGAGCAACCCGCTTCGGGCTCCGAGTCCGGTGGCATCACGCCGACGCGCAGGAAGTGGTACGAGAATAACCGCTCGCAAGACACGCTCGCCAATCTCGTGGAAGCATCAGCTCGGCTTGCGAACCCGAACCAGGGGCCCGACCAGCACAAGCATGGCGGGAAACCATGGCCCATGCACAAGCGAACGGGTAGCAGCTCCCGCCTGAGTTCACACTGGCAAAAGGAGGAGATTCGTATCACCGTGCACATCACCGAGACGCTGTCCCGGCAAGGCTACATCATCAAGCTTTGCCGAGCCCTGATGCTCTACGGAGCTCCCACCCACCGGCTCGAAGAGTATCTCAGCATGACGGCCCGGGTCCTCGAGATTGATGGCCAGTTCCTCTATCTGCCGGGATGCATGATCATTTCCTTCGACGACAAATCGACGCATACGACCGAAGTCCGGATTGTTCGAACCGCCCAGGGCATCGATCTCGGGAAGCTCAAGGACGTACACCACGTCTACAAAGAGGTCATGCACGACGTCATCGGCGTCGAAGAGGGCATCCGGAGGCTGGACGTCCTGATGAGCGCCAGGGAGAAGTTCAGCGCCTGGGCCAGGGTCCTCATCTTCGGGTTGACGAGCGCTACGTGCGCCCCCTTCTCTTTCCAGGCGCGCCTCATCGACCTCCCGCTCTGCTTTGTCTTGGGCTGTCTCGTCGGTCTACTACAACTAATCATGGCCCCCAAGTCCAGCATGTATAGCAACGTCTTCGAAGTGAGCGCCGTCGTCCTGGTGAGTTTCCTGGCCAGAGCATTCGGCAGCATTGCCGAGGGAAACCTGTTTTGCTTCTCGGCGCTCGCCCAGAGCGGCATCGTCATGCTCTTGCCCGGCTACTCGGTCTGTAAGTTTGCCCTCGTCGCAGCCTCACGCGTTTCCATGCTTTGCGTCTGCAGAGCGACACAGACTGGTGCTGACGTGGGATGCCTTCAACCCAGTGTGTTCTGCCCTCGAGCTCCAATCGCGCGCCATCGTCCCCGGCTCTATCCGCATCGTCTACGCAATCATATACTCGCTCCTCCTCGGGTTCGGCATCACCATCGGCGCGGCGCTGTACGGGCTCATCGACACTGAGGCCACATCCGCGACCAAGTGCGACAACCAGATGCCGGGCCTCTATGGCTTCATCTTCGTGCCGTTCTTCGTTGTATGCATCAGCATGCTCTATCAGGCCAAGTGGCGCCAGATGCCGGTGATGACGGTCGTTGCATTTGTCGGATATCTCGTAAACTACTTCAGCAGCCTCAAGTTCGTGGCCAGCCCGCAGATCGCCAGCACGCTCGGCGCCCTGTCCGTCGGCGTACTTGCCAATCTCTACTCGCGGCTGCGGCACGGTGTCGCAGCGGCCACGCTCATCCCTGCCATCTTCACCCAAGTCCCCGGAGGGCTGGCCTCAACAGGCGGCCTGCTTAGCGGGGTGTTTACGGCGAACCAGATCACCAAAGGCAACGAGACGAGCCAGGACGTCGGACAGATGAAGAATGTGGTCTTCGACGTCGCGGCGTCGATGATCCAGATTGCCATAGGGATCGCTGTTGGGCTGTTTATGAGCGCGTTCATCGTCTATCCGCTGGGCAAGCGACGCAGCGGCCTGTTCAGCTTTTAGCCTCTAGATTTGCGTCTACGCCCACCCATCGTAGGGTTACTACCGTATACCTGTACCCTGTACTTATAGATGTAGGCATTAGTAGCTTATGAGTAGCCAAGCAAGCCCTTTTTCACTTTTTGCAATACATGTTTGCACTGTCTATTCTCTGGGCAAAGCATCCAGGAGCGCCATCTCCAGATCTGTTATGGGTGCGAGCGGCAATTGACCATGCAAACAACGAGCACGGAATACGGCACACCCCGGTGCCATATCGGGGAGTTATGGTATACGAATTTACAGCAATTTGAAAAAATTGCAAGAATTGAATACAGTTGTTATTACACACCCGCGTTGATTCGACTTCGTCCAAGATCGCGATGTGCAAGTCCGGTGCCGGATTTACCCGCACCTCTGCCGAACGGAGCTCTTGAGAAATATCCGGAGCTCACCTCGGCCGAATCGAGAGCTCCAACTTTAGCACCAACCGGCGATGGCCTCCAAATCGACACTGCTGCCACGCAGCGGGCAGCGTCGCCTGCTGCTTGGCCCGGGCAAGCGCTTCCAGACGCCGATATGCCCGTTTTGCTCCCTCGTGCCGCGAACGAGTCGCGCCAAGCCACGAGCCTCGAGACACGACGTCAGATCCCGACGATGGCAATCTACGACGACGACGTCGACGAACCCGCGAGCGGAGCTCGAGTGCACGCTGCTGGAGCTGCAGACCGCGGCCCCGAACCTGGTGAACCTCTCGCGGCTGCAATTGGCGCTGCGCGGGCTGCGGCAGACGCCCGGCGAGGAGGTCGTCAGAGTGGCCATCCTCGGCTTGGGGGACGGCGACGGCGCGGGGCCGACGGCGAGGAGGGTCCTCAGGGCGCTGCTGGCCGATCCGCTGGTGGATGAGGAGGCGTGGGAGCGGGAGCTGGAGGCGCACGATCCGAGCAAGTCGCTGATTGTGCGGGTTGCGCCGAGCGGCGGGCGGGATGTCAAGCTGGAGCTGTCGACGGATACCGCGCTGCAGGAGCTGCACGTCTCGTCGCCGGAGCTCAACGGGTTCAACCTGGAGCTTCTGCTGATGGACGTCACCGCGCCGTACGGCACGTTGGGGGAGGTGTCCATCCAGGCCCTGGAGGACGCCGTCCTCGTTCCCGCCGTCGACATCCCCTCCGCCGAGGACCGGGTCTCGCCTGTCACGACGCCAGTCCACCAGGCCCTTCTCGTCGCCGACGGGCTCATGGGCGCAGTCAACGTATCCGCACTTCCGGTGCCCGGGAGCCACGGCTCGATCAAGGCCGCTGTCCAGATGGAGGGCGTCTCGAAGCAGCAGCTGGAGGAAGCCGACATTGAGATAATCGACGTCTCGCTTGCCGAGCGGGGCGTTCGGCTGTTCCGGCAGGGCCCGCAGCACGCCATGGAGTACGAGAAGCTGTGGTTTGCGAGCAACCTCCCCGCGCTGGCGACCTGGCTCAAGGCCGGCGCGAGGTCCACGGAGCACGCGACGAAACCAGCCGTGCGGCAACTCATCGCGTCCTTGCTCCACAACGCCGTCTCCTCCATCGAGGCAGAGCAGGCGCGCAGGCTGTCGCGGACACCCTCCACGAGAGGTATCCCCTCCGGCGCCCTCGACGCGCGCCTCGCGGAGTGGGCGCAGGGCGCGCACGCAGAGCTCCAGGACGAGCTCGACCTCGCGTTCACGGGGCGCCGGTGGCGCAAGCTCGGCTGGTGGAAGCTGTTCTGGCGGGTCGACGACGTCGCGATGCTCACGAACGAGATGCTGAGCCAGCGCTTCATGCCGACCGCCGAGCAGGAGCTGGTGTACCTCACGGGGCGCATCGCGGAACTGGGCGGCGACTCTCCGATGTACCCGCAGCCGGTGACGTCGCGAGATGTCGAGACACCGGGCTCGGAGACGAGGCGCCTCGGCTCAGGCGAGCGCGCGCCCGCAGTTGCGGGGACGACGTCGACGGCCCTCCCCAAGTGGCCTGGTCACATCGCCTTCACCCGGCGCTACCTGCAGAACGAGACCGTGCCTGCGCTGCAGTCCCTGGCGCAGAGGCTCGTGATACAGTCGCTGGGCACATCGGGCGTCATGACATCACTCGCGGCGCTGCTCTACGCGTCGTCGTTTGCCTCCTCGCTGTACGAGGCCGGCGCCGTCGCGGCACTGGGCATCGTGTACAGCCTGGGCCGCATGCAGAAGAAGTGGGAGACGGCGCGGGGATTCTGGGAGGGCGAGGTCCGTGAGGAAGGGCGCAAGGCCGTCAGGGCTGCCGAGGAGAGCGTAGCTACGGTGCTGGCAGACGGGGGCGCGGGCAAGACGGCGGGACAGCAGACGGAGGAGCTGCAGAAGGCGCGCGACCTGGTTGCCCGGGCAGAGGACGCGTTGGCGCGGATGAAATAGAGCGCGCGTGTGCGTGTACGTTGGAAGGACGGGAGGTGTGGTCACGAAACAAACTGTCGTGGCATTTCAGGGCGTCTGATGCGCCGTGTCCTCTAGTGTAGTCTACTCAATACCAGCATATCCAGCTGATCTCTTGAGCGCCAAAGTCCCATGCCGTTCGTTCTAGTGGTTGGCGTTGTTGCCACCGGGCTTGTTTCCTGGGGCGGTCGCAGGGAAGCCGAAAGGGTTGGTGCCGGCCGCGTTGGCGCCGCCATGGCCAGTTCCCCTGCCAGCGAAGGCGTTGCCGCGCGAGGGGCGAGCGCCGCGTGCAGTCGCGAAAGCTCTGTGTTGGTTCACGGCGTCAGTCAACGCTTTTGCTCTGGGAACACACGCATCACGGTGAGGGCCCTGGGAGGGAGAGGAAGGAAGGGCAAAGGAGCCATCCGTCGTGAAATTCGTCCAATTGTTTTCATCCCTCCATCAGGGGACAGGATCCAGATTCCGAGTTCCGGAACGCCATAAACAAACACGCGCAAAACACCCCCAGAAAGGCAGCTATTTACCTGGTGCCTGAGGTACCCTCGGTGGTCTCGTCCTAGCGACCGCCGCGGCCCGTGGCCCTAGCACGGCTGACGGTGGCGCGTCCGCGAGCCAGTCCGACGCCGCGGCCGCGGACATTGCGCGCGCGGAACATGGGCGCGTTGCGCAGCATGTCCGGGATGATGAAGAATCGGATGTGCGAGCCGCGGATGTACACCTGGTCGAGGTGGGAGACGCGTCCGTCGCGGGCGGTGACGGTGATGTCCTTGAGCTGCACGTTCATGTTGTCCTCGGCTGTGGACGCGGCGACGGTCAGCAACTCTTCTCCGACGCAGCAGCAGAAGGGGCAGTGAAGGGGCAGCTCACCGTCAAGGAGCTTGCCGCGGTAGGCGTTGCCGTTGGTCATCTCGACGGTCACGATGTGGCCCTGGGAGAAGCAGTCAGCAGCGGCGTCTCGTTGCGTCTGGCTCTCGCGTCGCGCGTCGCGCGCAGCAGAAGGAGCGGGAGCACCGGAGGGCGGCACGCACCTGGGCCTCGTGAAGGAGCTTGATTGGGACCCCGATCGTGGAAGTCATGGTTGCGGTTCGCGAGTGTGAGGCTGTCTTCGCGGGTGCAGGAGCTTCGGTGGTGGGTTGAAAAAGTGACGAGGCGCCGAATGAGGTGGTGAGGATGGACGGCTGCTACAGGCGCAGCTGCCCCGCGCTGGGCGCGGCTGGGGTGGGGAGCCGGGCGGACTGTTTCTCCGGGAAACTGCCAGGCTGCGATTGACTCTCGCGTTAATACAGGCTGAGTCGTGCTCCAAGCTGCCCGACAGCTGAGGCTCGCGGTGCGTCTGTTCCGGGGGTTGAGTGTCAAGTCATGACATCAGAACGAGCTCCCTCTTCATCATTTCGGCGTCTGGGGATGAAAGCGCAGGCACTTGCTATCGGCGGTATGCCGACTGACGGGGATGGTTTACCTTTGATGCCAGACGCCACAACACGGGCAAGAAAGCGGAATAGAGTCAGGCTTACTCTGTAACGGCTCCAGCTCCGTCCATGTGTATATAGCAGTCTTGATAAAGAGGGGTCCTCCGGCGAGTGCTTCCGTTACTCGACTCTTTCACCAATCTCGTTCTTACTCCTGAGCCCTCATCCGTATCTGCCACCATCGCCATGGCTACTCAGAAAGGACTCTTGTTAGAAAAGCCCGCCGATCCCTTCAAGATCGTCGATAACCTCCCGCGCTCGACGCCGGGTCCCAAGCAGGCGTTGGTGAAGCCCATCTTCGTCGCCATCAACCCGGTGTAAGCTACCCTATACCGTTCCGGGATTTCAGTATATCTGCTCATGCCCGTCTCGCAGGGAGGTCTTCATGCAGCAGACTGGCCTCCTTACCATGGAAATGCCTGCCGTGCTGGGCTCGGATTTTAGTGGCGTGGTTGTTGAAACGGGTAGCCAGTGCACCAGGCTGAGCAAGGGGGACGTCGTGTATGCCTCGAGCCACGTCGGGCAGAACCCGTATTCGCCGTTCCAGGAGACGTTCCTGGTTGACGAGGCGTCGGTGTTTAAGAAGAGCGGCAACATATCCGCCGAGCAGGCTGCCGCCACCGGCGTTGGCGTCATGGTGTGTTCCGCCTTGATGCTGGCGCTCCCAACGGAGCCGATGCTAACGTTCCTTCAGACCGCCGTATTCGGTGTCGTTGTTGGCGCCAATGGGACTTTGCCTGAGGCAGGGACAAACGCCCCCGAGCGTGATGAGTGGCTCGTCGTCCTCGGCGGCAGCGGCACGGTTGGCCATTTCGGGATCCAGGTGTGCCCTCCTTAGCCAACCTCACGCCCAAGACACTGACATCTTTCAGATTGCTCGAGCATGCGGACACAAAGTCGCAGCCTCGTGCTCAGCGTCGCATTCTTCTGTAGGCCTGGCCGCCCCCTAGCCCCGAGCGGGACTGAGCGCTGACGTTGCAACAGAAAGCGCTTGCAAGTGGCGCGGATGCGACGTTCAACAACCGTGCCTCGCCGGCGGACCAAGCTGATGAGGTCAAGTCCATCACGGGCGGAAACTTCGCTGTCGTCTTTGACGCAAGTGGCCTCGCGCATGAGGCGGCGTTCAGCATATTGGGACAGTCGAGCGCGCGCACCAAGTACTTTACCACCACGGACGGCGCGTGAGTATCCCCTAGCAGCTGTCGCGTTCAGCTAATTGCCTCGAAAGGTTGCCGACTGGCTAACATCCATATAGAGGTCAGTACACGGCCCCGGACGGTGTCAAGGAGTACCGTGTCAGGTTCGGAGAGCTTGGTCGCGACGGCGATGTCGGCAAGCATGTTACCGAGGAGACTGCCAAGTTGGCTCCCGTTCTCGCGGGTCACATTGCCAAGGGCACAATCACGCCCGTAGACATCGAAGTGTACGGCGGAACCGGGTGGGAGGCGTTGATCGAGGCGATCAAGTACTACGCCGCCGGCAAGGCGAAGAAAAAGGTGGTCGTCCGCGTCCAGGACAATTAGCGGAAATCTCGATGTCGCAGTAGCATGAGAACAGAGCAGCTGGACACGTTAGTTGAACAGAAAATATGTTATTTGAGACGCTTCACGGCTTTGACGCCGGCGCCTGGGTATAATCCACTCGCTTCTTCTTAGTCTTCGACGCCAGCAACTCCCGCTTCTCCTGCTTCCGCGCCTGCTTGTCGATATTTCCAATCGTCTTGCCCTCTTTCCCACACGGCCACTTAGCCAAGGCTGCCGCCTCCGCATCGTCATCCCACTCCGGCGGTAAGATGGCAAATACAAGGTACGACGTGTGAGTCTTGAGCTCCGTCTCAGTGCGATGGACGACACGGCCCTGCAAGAACGTCGGTTCCGCGTCCGCTTCTGTAGCTCCCTCGCCGTTGGGTGTTGGATTTGATGATCCATTTGGTGCCTGTTCGTCGACGTCCATTTTGGAATCTGAAGCCTGGGAGTCTGGCCGTGGATGCTGTGCCTTGTGGAAATCCAGAGTCCTTCTTATGTCGCTCTTGAGCTTCTTCACGGCTTCGTTGACATCTGCGGGTGTGGGGTTGAAGCCCCTTTCGCTGGGCAAATTGACGCCGACGCGCTCCCGCGTTACAGTGTATCGCTTGTGGGCGATCTCGACCATGTCAATGTCCGTCCAGCCAAGAGTCCGCATCTCCGTCACCGTTCGGGTGACCTGCTCGATACAGGGCGAAAAGGTGCAGATGTAGACACTCTGCTTCGGGTCCAGTGGCGATTCCCAGCTACCATCGTTCTCGTCCTCCATGCCCCCTTTTTGGATCTTTCGTCTCGACAGGTGGTGCAGCGCCTCCCACGGGGCGGGCAGATCCAGGAAGACGGACGTCGCTTCGGGAGACTTGCCATCTATCGAGAATCCGTCTCGGTACACGTCTCGGTGAGTTATGTGGACAATGCCCTCGAGCGAATGGTTCTTGATCTCCTCCTGCATCTTCTCGTATCGGGGTTCGTGAAATTCGAAGCTGAACACTTTGCCCTTCTTTTCGGCGACACTGCGAGGATACCCATTATAAACGGCTCGAGCCGAGGCGTGCGTGAAGCTTCCACTGCCGGCGCCGGCCTCTATTATCCTCGAGCCCGGCCTGGCGCGGATGCGCTGGAGAATGTAGCTGTAATCTGGGGTGTAGACAACCTGGGTCCTGTGAGGCAAGCTGCTTGTCCACAGCTCAGGGGTCGGTCGCAGGATATAGACGAAACCGCTCGGGGCGACAACGGCCTTGGCTAGAGAGGATGGCGTCGCCCTGTCGTCGCCTTCGTCTTGGCTGGGGATGGGCGTGCCCTCGCTTTCCACCTCTTCCCGTCTCCGTTTGCGCCCTCTGGATCCCGTGTCTACCACTGAGGCTCGAACCTGTGACCCCCATGGTATGTCGAGCAGTGTCGAGTGCGGGAACGAGCCGAATCTCGTGTTCAGTGTTGCGCCTTCGGCGTATCCGTCGACGGCCCCAGTGGACTGCTTGAGGGTTAGGGGTTGGAAGTTGTCGCGCGACAGGCTGACGATTGCGAGGGTGTTTGGAGAGGTCTTGAGACCCGGCTCCAGGAACGGCGACGCTTTCGACATGACGATTCGGGCGCCGAGGCTCGCCGAAGCTGGTTGTTAAGGTAAGGCGTTGGTGGTGTCGTTTTGAGCCTCAAAAAAACTTCCACTCGCGGGCCGTCCATGTCAGAGGACCCACTGCCATTTTTTAGTGGGGGGCAGGGGACCCTTGGCGCTATGGCGACCTGCTGAAGGGGCCAAGGCGGGGGGAGGCTCAGAGCGTCTGCTGAGCTGGACTTTTCGATCCCCCTTGCGCTGGTGACTCAACTCCAACAACTCGACCGTTTGAGTCAACCCTGGGCATCCAAGCTGACCCGACGGTGATGCCCTCGTCGTCCCCCTCTCTCCTCTCTTTTCCTCGTCTCCTACCGCTCTGAATGAATCTCCTGCGCGCTCTCTCCCGATCCAGACCGTCGATTACCGTCACCGCGAACACCCTCGTACATCGAAGATACTCCTCCGTCGCCGTCGCCATGGAGTCACTAAAGGTTCACAACTCGCTGCAGCCCGGCGCCCCGGTGCCATTTACGCCCATCGAACCCGGCAAGGTGTCGTGGTACGCCTGCGGACCGACAGTCTATGACAAGAGCCACTTGGGCCATGCGCGCAACTACGTCTCCACCGACATCATCCGGCGTATCTTGATGCACTACTTTGGCTTCAAGGTCAAGTTCGTCATGAACATGACTGACGTGGACGACAAGGTGTGTGCGACACTTGCTGTGTGGCCTACCCACTGGCCCTAACATCCTGTAGATCATCATCAAGGCACGACGACAGCGATTGCTTGAGCTCGAGAAGAAGAAGACATACTCCAAGGAGGGGCTTGGGGCACTGGCGCTAGCTGCATTTCGTGCTTATGCCGTGAGCAGCTTGCCGTTGCTTTCGGAGGAGGGTGCGCAGTTGGACGAGGCCAACTATGCGGTTCGACGAGATGCTGCGTACGGCAAGGTCCTGGCAGGAGGCACGCTGTCCGGCGAGGGAAAACCCGGCGATGAAGAAGCCAAGATCAAGATGCACATCAGCAACATGGACGCTGCGGCGCAGGCCATGAAGCAGGACGCCATCTTCCCTGGCGCTGACGAGATCCTCCTCCCTTACCTCGACTCCCTGTACATGGAGACCATCGATACCCGGGACCAGACCATGTTTACGGATCTCACCAAGGGCATGGAAGCTCTGTTCATGGAGGACATGGACAACTTGAATGTGCTGAGACCAGACGTCATCACGAGAGTCACAGAGTACGTCCCTCAGATTGTCGACTTTGTGGACCGAGTGGTCAAGAAGGGTTTCGCATACGAAGCTGAGGGCTCCGTCTACTTCGACATTGCCGCCTTCGAAAAGGCCGGAAACACCTACGCTCGCCTGCGACCTGACAGCAAAAACGACAAGTCCCTCCAGGAGGAAGGCGAAGGCTCGTTGTCAAAGAACCTTGGCGGTAAGAGAGGCGCTGGCGACTTTGCCCTTTGGAAGAAATCCAAAGCCGGAGAGCCGTTCTGGCCCAGCCCATGGGGCGAAGGCAGACCTGGCTGGCATATCGAGTGCTCGGTTATGGCTTCTGACATCCTCGGCTCTCGGATGGACATTCACTCTGGCGGCATCGATCTCGCCTTCCCGCACCACGACAACGAGCTGGCGCAGAGCGAGGCGTTCTTTTGCGAGCACAACAAAGGCGAGCACACCTGGGTAAACTACTTCTTGCACATGGGCCATCTCTCGATATCAGGATCCAAGATGTCCAAGTCCCTCAAGAATTTCCAGACGATCCACGACGCTCTGTTGGCCAACTACACGGCTAGAAGCATGCGAATCGTCTTCTTGATGGGCAAGTGGAACGACGGCGTCGAGATCTCACCCGATATGAGAGCCCAGTCGGACAACTGGGAGAGCACCATCAGCGTAAGACTCGTGTCCAGCCCCCAGTTCGCTGATCATCGCTAACTTTTGTAGAACTTTTTCACAAACACAAAGTCTTGGCTAGCAGAGGCGGGCGTCGGCGATGGCGTCAAGTCCCTGTCCATCAGCAAAGGCAAGCCAGCCACTGGCCTCGTCGCCGATCTCGAGCAGGCGAAGAAGGAGGTTGAGTCGGCGCTGGTCAACTCTTTTGATACCCCGCGAGCAATGCTCGTCATACTCAAGTTGGTAAACACTACCAACGTCTACCTGAAGGACAACAAGGATGTCGACCTCGCCGAAGTGGAGGCGATCGCAAGATGGATCACCAAGATGGTTGGGATTTTTGGCTTGGACGCCAACGCCCAGGCCCCCTATGACGGCCTCGGATGGGCTTCAGCCATCTCGGCGGACGTCGACCCGAAGACGGCTGTGCAGCCTTACGCCGTAGTGCTTGACAAAGTCAAGGCAGATGTCACAAAGCTGTCTCTTTCCAGCGAAGCGATCTCGGGTCTCCTTGCCCAAGACCCCGCCAAGGAATTCGAGTCGATTGCGTCCAGCGGCTCTCGCGACATTGAGAAGCTCGCGCTGCCGTACCTGCGTGCTGTGTCTCAAATTCGGGACGAGCTCCGCCGCGTCGTCTCCGCGCAGACACCGGAAGTCAAGAAAAGCGTTCTTGCCATTACTGACCAGATCCGTGATCAAGATCTCACCAACTTGGGCGTTTACCTGGATGACCGGCCCGATAATCAGCCGTCACTCATCAAGTTTATCCCCGCGGCGGAGCTCATCGCCGCCCGCGAGGAGAAGGCGGCGCGCGAAGCAGAAAAAGCCAAGAAGAAGGAGGAGGCTCGGATAGCTCGGGAGAAGGCAGAGCAGGAAGCCAGGGAAAAGGCCAAGGTGCCGCCGGAGGAGATGTACAAGAGCGATGAACGGTATAGCGCATGGGACGAGCAGGGCCTGCCGACGAAGATGAAGGACGGCAGCGACGTGCCCAAGAGCCAGATGAAGTCGCTGAAGAAGCTGTGGGAGAAGCAGAAGAAGGCGCATGAGGATCTCAAGGCCAAGGGAGGGTTGTAGATGAACGCTATGCGTCGAATATTCTGGTAGAGTCAATCAGGCACCCGAGCCACGGGAGTGTGCTGAGGATTTGACGTGTCGCTGAAGAAGTTCCGTTGACGGGTGAGGACGTGACGTTTGATACGCAAAATGTGATTCTGGAGCCGACGCCGTTTCCTGTGGACATTGAAGTCGCGCAGCGATGAGTGCATTACCGGATGACATGTACGAAGTAGGTAGCTCAAACTTTCTCTCTTTGGCCAAAAAAAGAAAAGATTATCGAGACCTTGCGCTCTCGCATCGCCAACGATGCGCAGCAAAAATAGCAGAATACTGCAAAAAATGATCTCCGTTGCGGGGAATCGAACCCCGATCCTTGCGGTGCTTACAGGCGTTAACCGTGAAAGCGCAATATCATAGCCACTAGACCACAACGGATGCGGTGCAGCTGAACCATGTCATCGGAATGAACCGTACAGGCCAGATTGGGATAGGTCGATGATAATTTGACTTAAGTAGGCCCTGCGCCGCCGTGGTGCCATTGCGCACGACAAGGGGGACTGGACGGCCGGCTGGCGCTCGGTGAGCGACAATGGCGTTGCTCTTGGGGGATGAAATACCTTTTTGCGGCTTGTATTGTCCCGGGAAGGATCAAGTTGTTTTGCCGTGTTCCTGGGCTGGTGCTGTGTGACTCGAGGGCCTTGGTTGAGGGCGTGTGTGAGTTTGTTGGATCTTGAGTACTGGTTTAGACGTGGAGAGGAGGGACGAAGAGGCTCGCCGCACCATTCACTGGTGTTGGACATTGGAAAGTCGCTGCGACTAAGTCTACCGCGTTTGCATGCTTTGCGTCAGCATATTCATTGCTAAATGTCAGGTCGTCACAAGGCTCTTGGAGATGAAGCTCGCACCTCAGCTATTCGTACAGCGGCCAGGCACCTGCACCACCCCGCCACGGCGTCGACCTCGGCGTCTCCCCGCCATTCCGTTCCCGATCCACGTCACCTCTACAACCACATTAACACGCGACCCAGCAGACACAACCTCACCCATTACCTCCCAGACTCGCCTCCCCCGTATCGCGCAGGACACGACCAGCGTATCACGACCAGCGTATCCCCCGCCATGGCCCAGTCCACCGCCCACCGGCGCCTCCTCCAGGAGTACCGCGCCCTCACCAACAACCCCCCGGAGGGCATCACCGCCGGCCCCATCTCCGAGGACGACCTCCTGCACTGGGAGTGCCTCATCCAGGGCCCCGAGGGCACGCCCTTCGAGGGCGGTGTCTTCCCCGCCGAGCTCAAGTTCCCCAAGGACTATCCCCTCGCTCCGCCGTCCATGAAGTTCCTCGCCGACGTGTGGCACCCAAACGGTATGCCTGTTCCTCCGTTCTTCCTCTTTCTCCTGGGATCCTTGCGCTGACCCATCTGCACAGTCTACCCCAGCGGCCTTGTCTGCATCTCCATCCTCCACCCTCCCGGCGACGACCCCAACCACTACGAGCACGCCTCCGAGCGCTGGTCGCCCATCCAGTCCGTCGAGAAGATCCTCATCTCCGTCATGAGCATGCTCGCAGAGCCCAACGATGAGAGCCCCGCCAATGTTGAGGCAGCCAAGATGTGGCGCGAGCGGAGGTCCGAGTACGAGAACAAGGTTCGCGACGGCGTCAGGCGCATGCTGGGTTTATAAGGCTTGTTGTTGGCTAGCCGGGGACCCGGTTGGTAAGTCATGGGAGTCCGGTTGCGTCTACGGATTTTGTGTATAGATCGCTTAAGCATGGCATTGCATGGTGTTAATGGCAGTATACCTTCACTTCACATGGCTCTCCCGAGGGCCCAGAATGCGTGACCCACGATACGGTCGTCTTCTATTCATTCGCAACGCTTGCTACCATACCTCAGAGCCCGTTATCGGCCTTGAACTTATCCCAGCTCTCGTTCAAGGTGCTGAAAACCAACCCTGCAATGAGTCGAACCTCGGTGCTCGCGTCTTGGGGGAGCTGCTAGATCGTCAGCATCTGCTTCTCTCGGCAACAGTCATGGTTGCTTTTCGCTCACCTTGTCCGGATGCGTCTTGGCAATCGCCTTCATGTACACAATCTTAACCTTGTTCACCATCACCAGCTCATGCAACCCGACACTTTTCCACCCGCTGTTCTCCCAGAGCACCTTGTCCATGCTACCAAGCAGGGCGCGAAGGTTGTCCCTCTTCCCGTCTCGCCAGGCGGACACCTGGGCATCGACCTTTTCCGAAAGCGCAAATTTCTCGTCGTCGTCTCTCGCCGCTGCTTGGTTCGCCTCCCGCAGTCGTGTGACAGCCTCGGAGCTCTTCTGAGGCGCCAGACTGGCGGTGGCCGACGGCTGTGGCCTTGGCTTCGCGGCAGGTCTGGGTGCAGCTTTTGGTTTCGGCGCAAGGGCGTTCTGGCAACGTTGTCGCCCCTTGACGGCAGTCGGTCCACCAACACCAGCCTCCACGCACTGCTGCCAAACAGCGCCGGCATCGGTCCACTTCTCCATCTGCTCCAATGCCTCGGCCTTTCGGCTCAGTGCTTTCCCGTGGAGATCCCTCATATCCCTGCTCTCTTCTTGGCCATTCTCTCCTTTCACGACGACACTCTCGGCCTGTCCATTTCCAGGCCCAATTAGCTTCAATGCTTCGTCGGCATCTGTCACCGCTTGCTTCGGCTCCCCCGTCTTCAAGGCAGTCAACGCTCGGTTCGTAAGAAGGACGATCATCAAGGGATGCGTGGCAGGGATGGCATTCATAGACAATGAGTATGATGAATGGGCTGTGGCATAGTCGCCGCGCTTGAAGTGAGCCGTTCCCTCCAACCGATGCCTATTAGAACTTTGTAGAGCTGTAGAATCGATCGGCGGAATTTTGCGCGTGGGCTGAGGTGTAACACGCCGCGGCGGCGTTGGTGTTGCCTGAGGTCGTTTAACTGGTGGTGCAACGTCGCGCTGTGCTGGCCGTTGAGGGATGGACTGTGAAGTCCTTGGAGCCTCCGAGTTGAATAACAGGTCAGGCTCTTCGTCAGGCTTGCTCGGCCCCCGCGGAGGTGCCGCCTTCTTCCTCCTGTTGGCGCTCACATAGCTTGAGAAGCTGTCATCGTCAGATGCAAGCTTGTTGAGCCTTGATCTTGCATCAAATGCCGCTGGGGGCGCAGACTGTTGTTGCCATCGCGGGGCCGGACTGTTTCGGCCCTGGCTCCCGGACGACGGTGCTGGTGACGGCCTACGGGCGGATTCTGGCGCAAACCTCACATCTGCAGCATGTCGGCTGTTGGAGCGGGTCTGCTTCGGTCTGCCTCCAGCCTCAAGCGCAAGAGCCTCGTCTGTGGAGTTTGCGTCGGCTGGCCGTGGCTCCTGCTTGCGTCCTTGTTGAGCATCGCGCATCCACTTTGGCTGGCTTAGATCCCCGTCTTGTTGGAAATCAGCCACTGCTTTTTGCACCTTCTTCTGCGAAGTCTTCCAGAGCGAGTTGGCAGTTTTAAACAGGCTATTCCCCATAGAAGCGGCGGACTTGGCCAAGTCGGCTTCGCCTCTCGCCCCAGTCCCTCTCTGTTCGGCGTGGTTCGAGGTACGCGCCGACCCGGCAGAAGAGCTTCTGCCCTGTGACTTTGCCTTGGCTTTCCGGTGAGCATCATCTAAAAGCCAATTCGCAGCCGCCTGGACGTTGAACCCGGCGCCGCTCTCCGCCAAGCCCCGCCTCGCGTCTTCGGGAGAAAACCCGTAGTCCACCAGCTGCGCCATGGCCCTGTCGAGTTCATCCTTGTTTGCTCTCGGTTGCCGTTGAGGAGTTTGGCGCCGTGGTGGAGGTGGCCCTCCGTTTTCCGATGAGCTTGAATCTTCGTCCTCGATGGGCTTTCCAGGCTCGGGCTTGGGCTCGGCCTGCGCTGCCGCTTGCTGCTTCTTTCGAACCTCGTCTACCGGTCTCGCGAGATCGCCTAAGAAGTCGTCATCGTCGGGCGCATTTGCGGGGGCTGCAGGAGCGCCGGCGCTGGGCTTCAGATCTTTCAACCCAAACGGATCGTCGTCCTCAACCGCAAAGTTGCCGCCGTTGGTGCCCGTGTTCGAGCCCCAAGCATTCGGATTGCTCAGGTCGACCTGCGTACCGTTAGCGGGAGTTGAGTTGTTTGACTCGGGAGGAGGGTAGTGGCTCGATTTGTCGACTTTGGTGTGTCTGTTGAATGCGGCAAACAGGTCGTCATCGTCGTCGTTCTTTGCTCCGTCGTTGGAGGCGGCCGGTGGCTGGAGGCTTGGGCTGGGTGTAAAACCTCGTGATCCCAGCGCATCCCACTGCTGTCCGCTACCGAACTGCGTCTCGGACTGCTTCCTCCGCTCCTCTTCCTTCTTTCTCTTCTCGGCCTCGAGCTGGGCTTGTCGTTCCGCCAAGGTCAGGTTCTGCGTTGCCTTTGCGGACCCAAAGTTCATCAAATTGCTGAAGCTGTCCTGCGCGGGCCTTGAAGGAGCTGGCTTGGGCAGTGACCCGGTCGATCCTTGGGCTGACAGAGGCGTACTACGCCCGGAGCCGAGAGGTGAAGGTGTTGGTCGCAGCGACGGGTAGGAAGGGTTCATGGGAGGCGGCTTGGATTGGGCGCCCGTGGGCTTGGACCAATCGAGTCCCGAAAGATCGTCCATCGTTAAGAGAGCGTCGTGCACCGGAAATCATCAGTCATCACCGGGGTGTCGTCAAGTTATTGCATAATGGAAGGTATTTGGAGTTTGTCGCAAGACAGGGTGATTGCGATGTCACGCGAGATGTGATTCGTGGTCATCGCCGGCGTTCGGTGAGGCTGGTGGCTTGTGGCTAGTGCACACGCGTACCAATGGGGCATCACATGACCAGGAGAGCAATACGAGTATACGACTACAAAAGATTAAATATTAAGGAGAGGAAGCTTATAAATCCTGATCATTTTAAAAGGGATTGCTTACTTTAGTCTGTTATTTTTCGATATGATGGGCTTATAATAGTGTATGAGAGGATACATGTCAAGCACTTTTGATACAACTGGGAAAAGGGGCTCTGTGCACGGACTACGACACGAAACATACATATATCCTGACTTCGTTCGATTTGCAAGTAAGTCATTACTTTACTGGAACCTATGGGCCGACTAATGCTAATGAACAGGTGCCCCTTCAGCTCTGGGCGGCTGCTACCTCTCGCTTGAGCAACTTGCCTGTATCGCCCATGGTCTCAATCAGTCTCTGCCGGATGTGCTCGCCCACAACAGTCTCGGCACCAGAGCCATCCAGAGCCTTGGCGTTCAACTTCAGGTTGCCGTTCAAGAAGAAGGCAATGCTGTGGCGGTGCTTGTCCTTGTTGGTCAACACGCGGTGGCGGGCGCTGCGGTAGTAGCCGCCAGTGTATTTTTGCATCATGTCGCCCATGTTGATCACGTAGCCATCCGAGACCACCGGCACTGGCACCCATGTCTCGGATGGCGGGTAGAACACTTCGAGGCCCTTGGTGCCAGGTTCTTGTAGTAGGATGGATACGCACCCGAAGTCGGTGTGATCGGCGACTAGCAACGCATTTGATGGTAAGCACAGATCAGGGGCGACTCGTTCTCTGTACTAGTGGTAATCATGGACCGGATGGGGCTGTCAATGACAACTGCTGAGAGACTCACCTCCAAACTGGCGAGAGTCCATGGCTTGCACCGGCGCGTAGTGCAGGAACCGCATGGGGATCGACGGCTTGTCGAGCAGCGAATTGAATACATCAGGCGGGCATTCCCATGCCTTGGGAAGACCAAGGGCCAGAATGTCGAGAATGTTTTTGACCAGAGATAGCATCCTGCCCTGGTAGTTCATGATGGGGTCTTGGAATTTCTCCTTCGAGAGGCTCGAGGGCCACAGGTTTGGTCCTGTGGAGAAAGAGCCGCAGTCCGGGTCATCTTCCGAGACCTCTCTCCCGACCATGAAAGTCTAGGGTCCCAGTCATCATCCATTCGCCACGATTGAACAGAGCGATGAAATCTAAGTAAAGACTTTCTACAAGGGTCTACATACCTCCTTGGTATCGGGCAGCAGGCCCTCGTGGTGAGTCTGGATGCCAGGAGGCTCATAACCCCGGAATGAACGACCGACCGACTTGCTGATGCCAACCTCCATCTTCTTGTCTTGGGGAAGCTCGAAGAACATCTTGTTGCACTCAAAGGCCTGCCGCATGGCGTCTTGCGGGATGCCGTGACCGATGAGGTTGAAGAAGCCATACGTGTGGCATGCGTTGCTCACACCCTCAATGACGGCCTGACGCGCCTCCTCCGACGCCGTAGGCGACAGAAATGCGCTGATGTCGACAGTTGGGATGGCCGCCGTGGCGCCTGTGACGTAGTTGCTGCCCATTTTGTTTGGCTACGTGCGGGTTGCAGATGATTCGTGTGATCGTATTGTTCAGTCTGAGGCTTCGAGTTGCTCCTTTGACGCTAATCTCTGCACAACCACGTTTCGGACGCCCTATTTTATACGACCAGGTCGTGTCAGCCTCCGGATTGTCCGGGGAAAAGAGCTTGATATCAGTCTATGAGCCAAGAATGCGGCCTCTGCCTTACCCATGCCAAGGATATCCATAACGGCTCTGCCAAGTCGACTCTGGGTGTGTCGAATCATGCCGGTAGGCAAACCAATCATGATCGGGCCATTCGAAGCTCTCTCGGGGACTTTAAATCTCGTATGAAGTTTCCTCAGCCTGAGAAACTCCGAACCGCAGCTCCACAGAACATGTATCACAACGAGAATGCAATAATCTGAAATGGCCGATGACATGGCGGCAAGGAGAGCGTCGATAAGAGGGCCAACAACATGAAGGGCATCAGCCGATGAGCATAGATACGGCCTAGAATAGCTGTGCCTTATATGGCTGCATGGAGAGTACAATATAATGCAGAAGAATCGCGTGTTTTGAGGAGTATTTGAAGCGCTTCATGTACACGGACAACCAAAGCTGAATGCAGCACAATCCATCATCTTGGCGCAGGTCATGTACGTAACATAAAGCGACGTTATAACCTCAGTCTTTGAAGAATCTGCTTCACGGAGCTTTGAGGCTATGAGGCGCTCCCGAAATCGAAATGGTGCACAAGTCCCAAGTTCCATCACTCATCACAGGACATCTTCTACCATGGCTGCACCATAGTTCTCCTCATAACACTGGGTACCCAAGACTGCTCATCTCTCGTACCCTCCACTACATCCGCACAGAAGCTAGCTCCAATGGCCGGATCAACAGCCCCCATGGCCTTTGTGTCCTTGGCTTCCCCGGTAGGACGATCAGTGCTCAGCCCTGTATGCAGGAAACCCGGCGAAACGGTGAATACTTTCACGCCATCATTGCGCAACACACGCGCCCATTCCGTCGCTATCATATTCAACCCGCTCTTGCTCGAACGGTATGCAAGATACACAAACGGATTTCCTGGCTTCGGCCACCCGGCGGGCGGAAGGTTGTAGCGCGGACTGACACCGCTGGCGTTCTCACTGATGGAAGACAGGCCGCTTGTTATGAAGAGCAGACGGGGGCTGAGAGCCTTTGAGGCGAGCAAGAGTGGCGCGAAGGTCTCAGTGAGGATGTGCGTACCGGCGACATTGACGTCCCAGCTCTGGTTCCAGCCCTCGCGCTTGGTGAGGCGGCCGGAGGTGATGGCTGTGTCGAAGTCTGCGCCTGTTTGAACGTAAGCTATTCGTCCAAGAATGGATGTATAGGAGGGCATACCGGCATTGTTGATCAGGACATCGATGTAGCCGAATCTTTGCTGGACTTCCTCGAAGGCCGCGGTGATGGACTCATCCGAGGAGATGTCGATGGTGAGAGGTTCTGCCGTGGAAACGCTGCTGGGTGACACCTGCTTCAGCTTGGAAATGGCGTCGCTTGCACGGCTGACATCGCCGCGGCAGCCGATGAGGAGGTGATAGGGGTCTGGACGGGCGAAGAGAGCTTTCGCGATCTCGAATCCTGCGGCGAAAAAGTCAATTAACTGAGTGTTGCAGCGCGCTTGAGCCATGTTTACCGAGGCCAGTGTTTGCTCCGGTGATGAGCACGAGGCTCTTGGACCCGACAGACGGCATTGTTGGGATGCGTGTGGGCAAATTGATGGTGTCGTTCTGCAGGGCTGCGTTTAGCCCAGGACATCTCGAATGCAGCAAAGATTCTTCATCCAGTAATATACTTATCCGTAATAGATACGTAGGATCACGCGGCCCAGTATTCGGCTTGTTGTTGAGCGCCGACCCGCGAGAGCCGATACCCAGTGTCCCCGATCCGCGCCAGTGCTGACATGAGTACACACCATAATCCGTAATATATTCCTGTTTCCATCATTTGCCTGGACCATTTTACTTGACCTGTTCGATATCGTATCCATTTTACGCAGCTTCCAGATGGCGCCTTGGACGCTGCCGGGACGCCCATGAATCTTCAATGCAACCACTCCTCACTACTGGCACGAAGATGGACGATGGTCTAGACATTACTCGGCTTGAGGCAAGGCGTCCAATTGCACACGGCATGACCTGTGTGTCTGAATTCTGATCTGCGTGTCCTACCAATCCCTTGTTTACACCTACCCATGATCGATACACAACGGCCTCGGATGCAGGTAAGCCGGCATTGCCATGACCGGTTCTAATCCGTCACCATCCACGAGTAAAACGACAAAGGGAGCGCTAGGTAATAATATATATGTTCTGGTTGGTCAGCTTTTCCCACGGAGACTATTCTCGTCTTGTAATATATGTGTAATATTTGACATATTTTTAATCGCCGAGACTATCACCCATAATCATCATCATGTAGCCTGTTGCCCTACCCCGCGGCACATTCTCAATCTCTTTGTCATTGGCAGAGATGCTTGGTGGTTTCATGGCCATTTTTATTGGTTCCAGTGCTCATGAAACACAAGACAGGAGATACCCGAATAGCACTCTCCAGTAACCAGTTACCCTCAAGCTGAAAAGATACTGAGGATCTTTTCTGTTCAATATGTCATGTAACGAAGCAAAGGGTCTTGACTAGTACACCCATACAAATATATGCGGGACATCGCCTAACCAGTACATTTACCTGATGGTAGAACCAAGCCACCAAATCATGACAGAACTACACACATCCCCCGAGGCACCAGAGCGGCAGAAGCGACAGAAGCCCGGGACTGCCTGTGAGGAATGCCGCCGTCGCAAATTAAGATGCGACCGAGCCGAGCCGCAATGTGGCCTATGCAAGGTTTCGGGCTTGACCTGCCGGGTCCCGGTCGCTCGGCCGCCACGGGATCCTAAACGGGGCTACCTCAAGACAATACAGGCACGACTATGTGAGTGGCTTTCTGTTCCTACGAGTCGCTGATGTATCAAATGTCAGGTTGTTGGTACGCAGGGTAGCTGACATTGTACATGTACCAGCGGCACTGGAAGGGTCACTGCTAGAGCAACAGCCCCGAAGCGGGATGGTGTCGCAGACCTTGACCTCGGACGAAAACATAACCATCATGGATGAGATAAACTTCCCGTGGAGTTTCCCGCTGTCCGTAGAGGACAGCGGTATGAGCCCCGTATTTGACCCCAGCTCATCCACGGCGTCATCGCTGGATGGCGGTTCCATTGGGACGACGATATCCACGGGCACGCCACCCGGGCTGGAAACTGCCAGCTGCGAGGACATGGCCATGCTTGATCAAGCCCAAGCAACTACCATGCTCATGGGCTCCACCCCCCATGAGAGACCTGAGCTTTCCATATCGAGCTTGATGCAGGCAGACCTGTATGTTCAGCGATCCACAACCCAAGCAGACTTAGAATATACAAGAATACAACTGCCCTCACCGCCTTTTATAGAAGATCGTCTAACCCCCTGGCAGAGACCAATTATATTTTGACAGGATACACATCTTCATTCCTATCCTCCACCGGAAACGATGTCTCTCGTGGCGCCAAGGGCCAAGCAGAACCGCATCACAGACAGCATTACAGTACGCCCTATGGACGCTGGCAGCAGCAGGGTCGGCAAACTACATCAACCTCCGCGACTCGCTGTACCAGCAGGCCCGGAAAGCGCTGGAGGCACTGGACCTGCAGAGCGCGACGAGCACGGCGTCATCGTCGGCGGATGTGGAGCAGGTGCAGGCATGGCTCCTGTTGACCATTTACGAGCTTAGATGCGTCGGCTTCCGGCGAGGATGGATTACTGCCGGCCGCGCGTTTCGACTCATTCAGCTGGACAAGCAGTGGCTGCGTGACCTGGACGCCTCGGATATGGCACTGCCGCAGACGGATTGTATTGAGACAGAGACGAAGAGGAGGACGTTTTGGATGGCTTATTGCCTGGACCGCTTTATTAGCTTGCGCAACGGTTCCGTCCCGACTTTCAATGAGCAGGTATGTACAAGTGGATTTGCTCCTTTACCCTCTTTCCCCCTCCCCCTGCTTTTATTTCAGGACCCATATGCTCAAAAGCTGACAAAATGGGCAGGTCACGACCCAAGTCCGTCTCCCGGCTTCCGAATCCGACTTCCAAAACAGCCAGCTGGGGGCGCTCAGGGGCTTCCTCTCTGATGACGCAGACGACGGCAAGGGGCAACTGGCCAACTCGGAATTTATCGAGTGCATCTTGGTAGCGGAGATGGCTGGGTGTGCGCTCTCACACCGGCACCAACAGTCCTCCGTTCACAGCAGCATGTATCCTCTCTCAGGCGGCTCGCCGCCCAACTTCTGGGACCAGCATGTGCGCCTGGACGCGTTCGTGAGGACTCGTATGGACGCCTTTACACGCAGCTGCCCTGTCGAAAACCATGAAAGCTGTCCCATGCATCTCTTTACTGCCATGATGTGGCGAGCCGTCGTGCTGTGTCTACAGCGGACTATGGACAGCATCAGCGCCCCATCAGACGAGACGCGTGCCGTTGCCTTGGACTATGCGAAGCGCTCGGCAGCGGCCACGCAGGACATGGTCGCTTTTGCGAGCAAAGTAACAGAGCTAAATTGCTGGAAGGTAATTTTAACTCGCCTCGCTACCCTTGGTAGTTCTATTCATGTAGCGGAAGTGCTTACAGTATTATAGTTGCACCCTCTCATGCCTGTACCCCTCTCGCTCTGTGGCGAAATGTTTGGACCTAATGACAAGCTGGGGGAGACGTTTTCTCAGCATTTGAATGTATTTACTGATGTGATGCCGGGGCTTCGAAGTTTTGAGAACGTTGTCTAGGGGCTTGGGGGTACTCGACTTGGAATTTCCACCATCTCATAGATTCTGGAATCATACAGCTATTAATATTGCTTCTACTTTCATTTAGCTCCTTTTAAAAACGACATTGGCAATGATCTTCACTTCAGGAAATGGATAATGTGAAACTTGGAAATTCCATTTTTTCTTGGACTTCCGAGTTGAGTTGCTGTTCAATCTATAACTTGAGTGCACAAGAGCATGTTGGCAAGGTCACCAGACCTCCTGCGCAATCTGTCACATAATGGCTTCAGAAGTTATTATTATCAGGGCATAATGGTTGTTTGTGTCTATGCATATCTGTCTGTCTCTATTCGTTTCTATCTAGTGGCTTTTGCAGCGGCCACAATGTTTGGCAGGAGCGCTGCCGTATTGTTCCACAACTGACTCGAGCTGAGAACGAACAGGGCACCAATGTACCAAGTGTTTCTGTACCCCTGAAGGCCATACATGTCCTTGTAAAAGCCATTCTTAATGCTCTCCGCGCTCTGCTCCAGGTGAAACGGAGAATGGTCTGCAAATGCCACAAAGGTTGGTTCGGCGCCCGTATCACTACCGTTCGCCTGCAGAGCCACTTGCAGCTTCTTGATGTTGCCGGCCGCGGCAGCCTCGACCTCGGCCTGTGTCAGCGGTTCAAGCGAGCTGTAGGTATAGTAGAAGAGTCTGGGTGCCGCGGGAGCGGGAGTGATGGCGACCATGCACGGCGGCTCCTGGACCTGGAACTCGCCGTCGGCAGCCACATTGTTGTAGGTGAATTCTGCTGGCAGCCCCGTGTTGCTGGCCAGGCCCGCGTAGAAAGGGTAGCCGCCGACCTGGCTCAGTATTCGAGTCTCTCGCCGGTCGAGCCCCAACGGTGCCAGGTTTTCCGCCTGGGGCGGCGCGGCCACGACGAGCTGTTTTACGAGAACCAGCTTCCGGCCCTTGGGCGTCGATACGACGAGTGCGACGCCCCGACGAGAGCGCCTCCCCGCAATAATGGTCGAGCTGAGCAATACGTTGGAGGCGCCAATGTCGGCCTGCGCCTTGCGAAAAATCTCGCCGTTGTCGCCGTTCGCGTTGTGCACGATGTGGCCTGACAACTCGCTCATCACTAAGGTGTTGACGAAGTTGAAGAGATACAGAGATAGCCTCTTCAGAGGGTTACCAGCGGGACCGGGCGCCTGGAAGGTAGCGTGTGCTGACTTGGTCACATTGTGCTTGCGAATGTACTCGGGCCAGGGCAGCAGTAGGTCCTCAGGCAGCTTGTCCGGGAGCAAGAAGCCATCGTCAAGGTACGGGTACTTGTTGAACTCGTCGATATAGTCGGGGCCGATTGAGGGCACCTTATAGTTGTCGACGATGACGGATTTAGAAAAGTCCACGAACAACTGGGACACCTTGGATGAGACTGAAGGCTCGGGGAGAGGGATGCCCAGACGCTTGTGGAACCCCCGGGTGACTGAGTCGTTGTGGTAGAACTGCACACCGTAGTCGACATGCGTCCCGGTGGTGGGATCGATATATGTGTTTGTATGTCCGCCCAGGTAGTCGTTCTTCTCGATCAGGACGACAGACTGGTTCAGGTCGCCCAGGTAAACGCCGGCGTATGTCCCAGTGGCACCGCCGCCCAGAATCGCCACGTCACGCGTGATGACATGTTCAGCGGCGTACGAGTCCTTGTCAAAAAGCTTCGAAGAAGCCGCGCCGGAGGCCGCAAGGCAGGTGATGCTGGTGGCACTAGCAGTGAGTCTCATTGCGGCTGTGAGTCTGGCAATCAGGCGCAACGCTCTGGTTTGGCAATATTGCCTCGAGACGACAGGTTCTCTCTTCTTTTAAGAATTCCAGTCTCCACGCTCTACTGTGCTTCAATGTCTACGTGGTAGACCCCTGGTGCGCTTCCCACTTCGATTGCCAGGTCAGCAGCGGAACTCGGTCAAGTCGAGATTACCTTCTCCGTTAGTCTTACAAATAGTCTTACGAAATATGAATGAACAGAAACCCGCGGACTAAAGCATGACCTCAAATTGTCCGCTTGACAAACCGGCACGGCTAACACTTGCTGCCGAGTAGATGCGTGAACCGAAGCGAAGCCAGGGTATGTTCCGTCCGCTCAACCCGACACTAAGTCTTGAACGAACGCTGGTTTGGTCCCAGGCAGCAGTAGATCATGGCACTAAGATTAGTCCACTGGAAGTTCGTCATTTTACGCCAAGTTGTCCTTTGAAGAGAAGGTGACGGATCCTAAAATGCCTGGATAGACTCCTTGGTTACAAGCTTCAATCCACGTAGTGAGCCCAGGGGCCGAGAGTGGCGGTAGCCGTGGCTATGCTCTCGCATAACCCAGCTTGAGCTTGGTGATATCCGACAGTCGCGTATCTATATACCTCAAATTGCGTATATCTATGCGACAACTAGTGTTTGCCCATCGACAACAGGCACTACGACCGCCGTCTTTCCGGCATTGCTGTTCACGCCCGCGAACCTAGACGGTTGTGAGCCCGTCTCATCCGCATACCCCTGAACTTCGCGACTTGAAGCCTTCCCAAGTCTCTTACGATACTCGGCAACGGTCTGCCGCACCATATCATCGGCATCAAAATGCCAAATCTTATACGAACGATCTCGAAGCTCCTCGAAGCACGTCTCCGCCTTGATCCAGCGCGTGGGATCCGCCCACTCGGGCTGGTGGTACAAGTCGCAAGCCCGCCTGCTGCTGTTGACAAGCCATTGGGTGCGTGTGCGACGGACGTCATCAAACGTCTTGAACGCAACCTCGAGCGCATGCCGCATGGTGGTGGTGTCAGCAGCCGCAACTTGGGCCGTCTCTCGGACCTGACCTAGGAGTGTGCTGAGGCAAAGGGCGTCTTCGACCTGTGTTATTTGAAGAATTAGCCTTGACGAGTTCCTAAAAGGCAAAACGCAACAAGTAACTGAGCCGTGAATGCTCACCCCAAGGCAAGCGCCCGCGCCGTGATGGGGGCTGCTCGCATGTGCGGCATCACCGGCAATGCACACACGGCCGGCGTTGTATCGCGGCAGCGGAAACTCGGCCAGGTCGAACAGAGCCCACTTGACCAGCTCGTGAGGGAGCAGCTGGACTAGGCCGAGGACGGCTGGGTGCCATCCGCGCAGGGCCGCAACGACCTCATCGCGCGTGCCCGCAGCCACCATGGCCGTATGGTCCTGCCAGATGTCCGGGTCAGAGAGGAAGACGGTCACGTTCAGTGCGGTGCCGTTGGCCACTGAGTAGTGCGTCAGGTGCGCGCCGGGCCCGACGTGGTGGTGGAAGTTGTGTGCCTTCCACTCCCCGAGCACGTCGACGGCCCGGTCCATGGGCACGAGGCCCCTGTAGGCGACTTTGTGCGTGTACTGGGGATACGAGGCTGGGTGATCCCGGCCCATTAGGTGTTGGCGGACGCGCGACTTGATGCCGTCACAGCCGATGACTATCGTGAGAAAAGGGGGAGCTCCAGTCAGTCAAATACGCCAAGCAGAGAGCATTTGCGATATGACGATGAAGACCTTACCAGCGTCAGCCTCGGCCGTAGTGCCGTCGACGAAGCTCAGAATAATTGTCCCGTCCTCTCTCTCCTCGATGGACTCCAGGTGCTTACGGAACTCAATTACCCCATCGGGGATGTTCTTGGAGAGCTCCTCGAGGAATTGGTCTCGCCGACAGCCCTGGAAGCCGTTGCCGCCGATCTGAGCCAGCGGCTTCTGGTAAGCCGGATCGTCGGCCCGGTGCTGATTGTAGCCGTCGATCCAGCGTAGGTAGTCGTCGTCGCTCTCCTCGTCCGATACCGATACGGCGCCGCAATGCTTCAAGGCCTCGGCAATGGCCGGATCAATTAGCGTCACTGTCTACTTGGTCAGCCGCTCATATGTATCATCTCTTGGCTAATCTGAGGACAGCATGGCGGCAAGCCTTTCGGCAGCTGGGCCGAATCTCAACTCTGTGTTTGTTGCTTGGGAGTGCTACCAATGAAACTCGCCAAAGAAGCCACTTGGGAGATATACAACACAAGCACGAGGAGCACAGTTTACGTACTGCAGCGTCTCGCGGCGGCCGTAAAGGCCATGCCTGCGCCAATCTCCCGGAATCCATTTGCCCGCTCATACACGCGCACCGAGATGTTCTGCCGCAGCAGCCCGAGCGTGAGTATCGCTCCAACGATGCCGCCCCCGACAATGGCTACTCGTGTCTCTGCCGTACTGGAGATCCCGTTGTCGGTCATGGTAAAAACTGCATGTGACGAGGGTTGGACGTGTATGTGGTCTGTCGTCGGGTCTCAGCGAACTGTCAGTATAACGTCAAGTGGATGCGGTGATAGATTTACGTATGCAGGTCTGATAATTCTCCAGTGAAATGGGTTAAGCTGCTCGTGAGATTCTATGCTACCAGCATCCAGTTTGTCGGAGTCTAGCACATGGGGTTCCCAAGGCAATGGTGGCGTGTTCGACCTTGAACGGTAACTAAGCTGACAGACCCTCGGAGCTGGTCTTGTCCATCGAGCCTGTGGCCTCCGGAAATCAGGAGAGGGAATAGGCTCCGAGTAGCACTACGTTTGAAAGGTTGAATGTATCCGCCACTTACGGTTCTCCGCTGAGGATGCGGCTCGGAGTTTCTCCTGCTTGGGGGCCGTTCCGCAGCTGATGATCATCATGGGCCAAGGATGAGCCCTGCCATAGACATCAATAGAGGTGATTGCTAGTATTGCCACTTAAGGACGATTTTCGGCCGATATACTAGTAATAAGCCTAGTGCTATTGGCCCGTGGTTTATCTTCTCGAGATGCTCCACTGCTCACTCGCCGGCATGTTTCCATGCAGCGTAGCGGCATTCATCCATCTACCTTCTGTCATCGCGGTGGGTTTCTGCATTCAGAGTATCATTCGATGTAAACAAGAAATAATCTTCGTGAAGCAATTGACGGCAATGACAATGCATTTTCATGCCTTCTAACGGCCGCAGTGCTGTAAGACGCTCCTGTAGAACCAGCCCGTTTGGCGTGCCGCGGCCGATGGGGGAAAAGTGTCCGAAATATAACAGATAGTGACCGACAGACTACAGGCAGATGTATTCCGAAATTGGGAGTCGAGCAATACGAGGACTTACTACTGGACAGCCGTAGCAAGCATTTACAATGAATACAGGCGAAACGGAAAACTGCACATAAGAGAAAGGAGCACAGCACAAGCACATCTACAGCCAAGACCACGCGCCCTGTCTCTCCCCTGCTTCCAAACTGGCACGGCACGGCAGCCAACCTGCAAAAGCCAGTTCGACATACACAATGGCAGACCCGAGCGATAGCCTACGTCTCCCCCTTTCCGGACCAAGTATCCTGCTATTCGGGTCGCTAGCTCTGTCCTTCAACCCCTCGGCGCTCGAAGAGGTGCGAAAAGCAGTGGTAGAAGGCGACGACAACGCCTGGCTCGCCGATGTAATTGCGGACCTCCCATACTACTGCGAAACGGCCTTGTCGGCGCTCCCCAGTCTCCAGGCGACAGCAAGTCTAGCCCGCGGGCAGCTAGCTGATCTCCGCGATGCCTTCGCCACCGGCCGCCCCCTTGACACGGCCTTTCCGCTGCCCAATAGCCTCCTCATTCCACTAATAGTAGTCGCACATATAACGCAGTATACTGCCTCTCTGCGGCAGACGAGCGTCGAGCGTGACGACCGCGTCGACATCTGGGCCGCATCCAAGCGGGGCAGAGAGACGCTTGGCTTATGTACCGGACTCTTGAGCGCCTTTGCTGTATCGAGTGCGCACAACGGCGATGACTTCCGCAGATATGGCGCCGCCGCGGTGAGGCTCGGTATGCTTGTAGGCCTTGTTGTCGATAGCAAGGATGCAGAGCGAGGCACGGGCCGGTCCAAGTCCCTGAGTGCAGCCTGGACGTCAGAGGAAGGACGCGAAGATATGACGCGGATACTGAAGGAGTTTTCTGAGGTGCGTCACCAACTATCTCTGAGTCCCTGGCTAGATACTTGAAGTCTGGTCTAACACGTTCTCTTTCACAGGCATATGTGTCCGTCTATTATGACGAGAACCGAGCCACCATCACAGCGCCAGCCGCTCGGATATCTGATCTGACGCAAAGACTGAGAACGGCGGGCCTCAACGCATACGAGCTCGGCCTATACGGAGGCTTCCACTCAGCGGAAAACGCAGGAATTGTGGACAAGCTCGCCAATTTTTGTGATTCACATCCGGCGTTCCAACTACCCGACGCCGCCTCGCTGGCGATGCCCACGCGGGCCAGTGACAGAACCGGGAGCCTGCTGAAACGCGGCCCGCTGCACGTCCATGCGCTGCGATCAATTCTGCTCGAACCTCCTCACTGGTTTGATGCCTTCTCCGCTGCCATCAGCGACAAGGGCGAGGGCGTACACACCTTGTCGTTCGGCCCTGAGCGCAGCATACCCCCGTCGCTTGCCTCCAGGGGCAGCCTGCGGATAACCCATCTCGCCGAGCATACCAGCTCTTCCAAAGGAGACCGGCGGCGTGACCGCCCCTCCATGGACAGCGACATCGCCGTCGTGGGCATGTCGTGCAAGGTCGCTGGGGCGGACAATCTGGACGAATTCTGGGACCTTCTGGTGGCGGGCAAATCGCAGCACCGTGATATAAGCACGTCGTCGCGCTTTTGCTTCGACGACACGCCGTTTCGGACGGCTGATGATGCCAACATGCGGCGGAAGTGGTTCGCCAACCTGATCGACGGCCATGACCAGTTCGACCACCGCTTCTTCAAGAAGAGCGCCCGCGAGAGCGCAACCATGGATCCGCAGCAGCGACACATGCTACAAGTAGCGTACCGGGCAGTAGAACAGAGCGGCTACCTGAGAGGCAACGAGGCCGAGCGCGATGCCAAGATTGGTTGCTTCGTGGGCGTGTGCTTGGGCGACTACGAGAACAACGTGGCTTGCCACGCCGCCAACGCCTTCACGGCCACCGGCAACCTGCAGGGCTTCATTGCCGGCAAGGTGTCACATTTCTTCGGCTGGACGGGGCCGGGGCTCACCGTCGATACGGCGTGTAGCTCGTCGTTGGTAGCTGTACATCAGGCGTGCCGGTCCATCCTGTCCGGGGAGTGCAACGCGGCGCTCGCGGGCGGAACGCACGTCATGACGTCGGCCGGGTGGTTCCAGAACCTCGCCGCAGGTTCGTTTCTGAGTCCTACGGGACAGTGCAAGCCGTTTGACGCCAAGGGAGACGGCTACTGCCGAGGCGAAGGCGTCGGGGCCGTCTTCCTGAAGAAGATGAGCAAGGCGGTTGCGGATGGTGATCAAATTCTAGGCGTCATCGCGGCCACGGCGGTACAACAGAATCAGAACTGCACACCTATCTTTGTCCCAAACGTGCCGTCGCTGGCGGACCTCTTCACGACCGTGGCGGCCAAGGCGCGCGTCAAGCCGTCCCAGATCTCCGTCGTCGAGGCTCACGGCACCGGCACCCCCGTGGGGGACCCTGCCGAGTATGGAAGCATTCGACAGGTCCTCGGGGGGGGCCAGCCGCGTCTCGGGGAAGCCGCTCATGGTCAGCTCCGTCAAGGGGCTCGTTGGCCACATGGAATGCACCTCGGGCATCATCAGCCTGGTGAAGGTCCTGCTGATGCTGAACAAGGGCATGCTGCCGCCGCAAGCCAGCTTTGACACCATCAATCCGGCTCTCAAGGCAAGCCCTGCTGATCAAATCTTCATACCCACTCGCGTACAGCCGTGGGACACCGAGTTTCGCGTCGCACTGATCAACAACTATGGCGCCTCGGGGTCAAATGCCTCCATGATCATCACACAGCCGCCCGTCACTGTCGATAGAGAGCGGAGCGCGATCGCCACACCATCTGGACTCAAGTACCCTTTCTGGCTCAGCGGTCTTGATGACAAGAGCTTGCGTCGATATGCCAGAGTCTTTCGCAAGTTTCTTGCCCGGTCGGCCAGGGATACATCCCTTGCCAACATTTCTTTCAACCTAGCCCAGCAGAGCAACCGCACCTTGGATCAAAGCTTGGTTTTCGCCGTCCGCTCAATTGAAGAGCTAGAGCAAAACTTGGCTGTGTTTGATAGGGGCGATGCTAGCATCTCATCCACCCCTCGACCTTCTACTTCACCGGCGGCGAAACCGACTGTGGTGCTTTGTTTTGGAGGTCAAGTTTCGACCTTTGTTGGCCTTGACCGCCAAGTGTACGAGGGAGTAGCTGTTCTGCGCAAGCATCTCCATGACGTTGACGCCGTCGCCCGATCCCTAGGTTGCGCGAGTATTTTCCCAGGCATTTTCCAACGTGCCCCGATTCCCGATACAGTCGAGCTGCAAGTAACGCTCTTCGCTATGCAATATGCCTGTGCTCGTAGCTGGATCGACTCGGGTATCCGGCCAGCTGCACTGGTGGGCCATAGTTTCGGCGAGCTGACGGCGCTCTGTGTTTCGCAAACGCTCTCTCTAGAAGACACGGTCAAGTTGATCGTAAATCGGGCCACCTTGGTGCGAGATGCGTGGGGAGCCGACAAGGGCGGCATGATGGCCGTCGAGGCTGACCTGAGCGATGTGGAAAGACTGCTCATCGACGCCAACAGTAGGCATTCAGACGAGCCTGCCAGCATCGCTTGTTATAACGGACCGAGGAGCTTCACCCTTGCGGGTTCGACCAACTCCATCGACGCCGTATCCGCTCAGCTCGAAAGCCTCTCCACCAAGGCTGTGAAGAGCAAAATACTGAACGTGACAAACGCCTTCCACTCCGTGCTCGTGGATCCGCTCCTCGATCGTCTGAAGCAGAGCGCTAAGGGGCTGACCTTTCGAGAGCCTGCCATACCTCTTGAGCGAGCCACCAGCAGCGCAACAACGAAGGAGTTAACAGCTAGATTCGTCGCGGACCACTTGCGCAACCCGGTTTATTTCCACCATGCCGTCGAGCGCCTGGCCCGGAAGTACTCGTCATCACCCTGCGTTTTCCTCGAAGCCGGTAGCAACTCGACAATTACCTCCATGGCCGCCCGTGCACTTGCCAGCTCAAACCTCAACAGCACGTCTTACAGCTTCCATGGCGTCAACTTGACTAACTGCGATGATGGATGGAACAAACTAACCGACACCACCGTTTCGCTGTGGAAGGCCGGTCTGGATGTACAGCACTGGGGGCACCATGGGTTGCAGAGACGCTGCCAAGCCGACATCAAGCCTTTGCTCTTGCCACCGTACCAATTCGACCCAGACGCTCGGCACTGGTTCCAGCTGAAAACCCTGCCCAAGTCCCTGCCTGGGCTGCCATCGGCGGAAGAAGAGGCGAAGAAGTTGGCGGAGGCGGGGAAGCAACCCGAGGGACTCCTATCATTCTTTGGGTTCCAGGACGGCTCAGCACAAAAGTTGGCACGATTTCGTGTCAACACAATGACTGAGAAATACAAGAAGCTATTGTCGGGACACCTCACAGCACAAACGGCGCCCATATGCCCTGCCACGGTGCAAATGGGTTTGGTGATCGATGCCATCAGCAGCATCCGACCGGAATATCGGGCAGCCCGCGAGCCGCAAATTCAAGAAGTTGAGTACCAGTCGCCGGTCTGCGCGAACTCTGCGCGCACGACGTGGATCGAGGTCAAGAACGACGACCAAGGAGGCGCCGGATGGCAGTTTGAGGTGTTTAGCACCGAGAAAAAGGCCCACGATGCAGGCACAATGAGTCATGCGCGGATGATGCACACGACAGGAAGAGTTGTGTTCACCGATGCCAACGAATTGTCTTTGAAGCGCGAGTTGGTCCGCTTTGAGCGATTGTTTGGCCACCATCGCGCGGTGGAGCTGCTGCAGAGCGCTGATGTCGACGAGGTGTTCGCCAACCGCAGCATCTATCGCATCTTTGCTGAGATTGTCGACTACGGCGACGAATTTCGCGGTTTGCAAAAGCTGGTCAGCCGTGGAAATGAGTCGGCAGGCCACGTTATTCGCAAGAACTCGCACGGCGGAGATGCCCCTTGGTTCGATGCACACCTCGCCGATACTTTCTGCCAGCTCGGCGGCATCTGGATCAACTGCATGACGGATCGGTCTCCAAGCGACATCTATCTGGCAAATGGCATCGACCAGTGGATCCGGGCACCTTACAAGACGGGCGAGGACGGGTTGGCTGTACAGGAGTTCCACGTCTTCGCCACGCACCATCGTCCGTCGGATCGACTGTCGCTGACCGATGTCTTCGTCTTCGATGCCGCCGACGGGGTCTTAGTCGAGGTCATTCTTGGCATCGCGTACGTGAAAATCCCAAAGTTGTCTATGGACAAGTTACTCGTGCGTTTGACCGAGCCCGCGTGGCTAGCCAAGACAACCACAGCCGCCTCGGTTGCCCCTCTGGGTGGCTCTCAGCCGCCCAGCAATATGAACAGCCTTTCCTTGATCACCACGTCACCAACACAACCAACCCAGCCAGCACAAGCCAGATCAACTGAGGAGCCAAAGCGGCCCAAGTCGGACAAGCAAGCACTTCAGAACGACCTGGCGCAGAGGGTAAAGGCCATCCTTGCAGAGCTCTCGGGCTTAAAAATTGCGGAGATTAGAGACGACAGCGAGCTGGCAGACCTGGGAATCGACTCCCTGGCCGGGATGGAGATGGTAAATGAGATCGAAACCACCTTGAAGGTGACACTCCCTCCGAGCGAGATCCTCTCGGTCACGGACATGCCGGGTCTGATAAAATGCGTGGCTGGTGCCATGGGCATACACGCAGATGGGAACACGGCGGCTGAACGCGAAGAGTCGAACGAGGATTCCGACAGCGATATGCCCAGCACCCCGTCGTCGGGATGAGCACCAACTATCGGCATCCGGCGAGATGCGCCTTTCTTTCGCAACGGTCATGGAGGCATTCAACGAGACGAAGAAGCTGACAGACACGCGCGTGGCCGAATTTGGACAGACGCACTATGTGGCGGAGTCGCTGCCGCTGCAGAACGAGCTCACGGTGGCTCTGACGCTCGAAGCTTTCGAGGCTATGGGCGCTGGGATCCGTAATGCCCGACCGGGTCAGCAGCTCTCACGCATTCCGCATGGCAAAGAGCACGGGCACTTTGTGACGTTCCTGTACCAGATGTTGGAGACCGAGACGCAGGTTCTGAAGCTAGACGGCGATGTCATTACCCGCACGGAGGTGCCACTCCCGCAGAAGCGCAGCAAGGACCCGTACGAGGACATGCTTTCGCGCTTCCCCGACCAGCACGCCGCCGACAAGCTGACTTACTATGCGGGCATGAACCTTGAGCGCGTGCTCTCGGGCGACACAGACGGCGTCAAGCTCATCTTTGGAAGCCCAGAGGGCCGCGACCTCGTGAGCGCGTTCTACGCCGAATGGCCGCTCAACAGGGTGCTGTACGCGCAGATGGAGGATTTCCTGACGCGACTGACAACAAAGCTGCAGGCCAGCTATGAGATCAGCGAGAGCAGACCGTTACGCATCTTGGAGATGGGAGCCGGCACCGGTGGAACGACGAGGCGCATCGTGCCTCTCCTGGCGCGGCTGCAAGTGCCAGTCGAGTATACCTTTACCGACCTGGCACCGTCGTTTGTGGCGTCGGCACGCAAGACATGGGGCAAGCAGTTTCCCTTCATGAAGTTCCGAAGCCACGACATCGAGAAGGCGCCTGCTCAAGAACTCGTCGGCACGCAGCACCTGGTCATTGCAAGCAACGCCGTCCACGCGACGCACTCCCTATGCGAAAGCGCGCGGAACGTGCGCAAGGCCCTGCGGCACGACGGCTTCCTCCTCATGCTGGAGATGACGCGTACGCCGTACTGGGTCGACCTCATCTTCGGCCTGTTCGAAGGCTGGTGGCTGTTTGACGACGGGCGGCGGCACGCGCTGACGCATGAGTCGAGGTGGCAGACGGACCTGCAGGCTGTTGGCTATGGCCACGTGGATTGGACGGATGGCGAGAGGCCCGAGAGCGATATCGAAAAGTTGATACTGGCCGCTGCCAGCTCAAGCAGCCGGTAAGTGGTACTGAGCCTTGACTGCCCTCATACCCGTCATTCCTTTGCTTTAGGGTCGTGCGCGGGCGAGATGGTTCCTGTCATTTTCTGTTAGCCTCAACGACGAGATACACTTGGACGCCTACCTGTACCTTATGTTATATAAATTCTGTACATGAATTTCCAAGACGTGAAAGCGGCTTCAAACGACACTGCAGTGGAGTCTTTCGTCAAGTCTTCGTTGCGAAAAGATGCTTCCATCGCCGGCCTGCAGACTTGTTCACCCCCCCTTTTTTTGCGCTCAACTTTTGATCGAGACGGCATTCTAAATCTTGTCACTAGATGCAAACGCTCTACAAACATACCCACTCTCGGTTACCAGACCAAGAAGGGCGCCTCAGCCGACTGCGCAGCGCGCGAACAAGTTGTCGCCGGATATGTGCGTGACCTGACCAGGGACTTCGGGGAAGCCATCGAGCGAGACGCCCGCCTCTTCCTACCGCTCCCTTCAGCCACCACAAACACCACCCAGCCGGCACCAAGGACCAAATGCGTCCTCATAACGGGTACCACCGGCGGCTTGGGAGCTCACTTGGTTGCCGAGGCTGCGCTTCGGACAGACGTGGCACGGGTCGTGTGTCTCAACCGCCGGAGCAGACAAGGCGCGCGGGAACGACAGGAGCATGCTTTGCGCAAAAAGGGCATCGAGCTTCCCCCAGGTGCCATGGCTAAAGTCGACGTGTTGGAAGCAGATCTTTCACATCCCAAGCTTGGCTTGCCCGATGAGACCTATCGCTCGCTCCTGGAAAGTGTCACGCACATTGTGCACAACGCCTGGCTCATGCACTCCAAGTGGCCTGTCAAGCGGTTCGAGCCGCAGCTGCGCATCATGGCAAACATGCTGGGTCTGGCGCGGGACATCTCCATCCGGCGTCCGCCGGGATGCCTGGTGTCGTTTGAGTTTGTGTCATCCATTGCCACCGTCGGCCACCACCCGCTCTGGACGGGCAAGCCGGTCGTGCCTGAGGAGCGTGTGCCCATCGAAAGCGTGCTGCCGACCGGGTATGGCGATGCAAAGTACATCTGCGAGCGCATGCTCGACACGACGCTGCACCGGTATCCGGATCGATTCCGCGCTGCCGCCGTGCGCCTCGGTCAAATTGCGGGCAGTAGAATCAACGGCCACTGGAACCCCAGGGAGCACGTATCGTTCCTCATCAAGTCGTCGCAGACCCTAGGGGCGCTGCCGTCCCTCCCAGGCAGCATGGGCTGGACGCCTGCGGACGATGTGGCGGGGACGCTGATCGACATCGTGACGCAGCCGGACGAGGTGGTCTTGCATCCCATCTACCATGTCGAGAACCCGATCCGCCAGCCCTGGCTCGACACGCTCACCGTGCTGGCAGACGCGCTAGGCATTCCATCGGATAAGGAGGGCATCATTCCTCTGGAACAATGGGTGCAGCGCGTACGGGACTGGCCGCGGAACGAGGACAATTGGCCCGAGGGAGCCAACCCTGCATATTTGTTGGTTGACTTCCTGTCTGATAACTTCACCCGTATGAGCTGCGGTGGCCTCTTGATGGGAACTGCAAAGGCGAGAGAGCATTCGCCTACGTTGAGAAGGCTGGGGCCTGTGAGCGAGAGTTTGACCAGGCTGTTTGTTGCCACTTGGCAGGACATGGGCTTTCTGGCTTAAAGCAGCGAGTGTCTTCTTATTGTCGGGATGGTTCTGGAAACGTTGGCCTGCGATCTGGACAATTGCAGCCACTGAGACCTGGCATTTATCTCGTTCCAGGCGTTGAAGGATGTTTACAAGCAGATAATGATTGTGTTTTGTGTTGGTGCTCCCTTCAACGGAAATGTAGCTTCGAGAGTGGAATCGCCCACGTGAGGGTTGAGCCACGGCCTTAGGGCACGAGGCAGCAGCCGGCCTCGCAAAGTCTTGACTCGGAAGTTGGAACAGATGTTATAGATTGTAGATTATGCCTACTCTCTACTAATACATATACCGACAGTGTTGTTGTGCGCACCAATCCAGACAGGACTTGCCACCGCTTTTCAAGGACAACTTCCCCACTCTCATTGACCATACAGAATCAGAACATCACTAGGCATGGTAGCAGGCAGAATACTACATGTATGATATGGTAGATAATGAGCAATCGCCCTAGTAATTAATACAGAATACAGAATCAGTCGCCATCTCACAGTCAAAGCACACAAAAGCACAACTCATTTTGTTCCATGTAATATTTCGTGCCCCCAGTCACGTAGCTTGTCCATCAGCTGACTCATCCCACGGCGCTTGCCTACTCCAAGCATCATCTGTCCACTGATTCCTCTCTATTTTCGGCAGTCTGCAGCTGATGTTTCGAGAATCATAGCACCAAGCTCAGCAAGTCTCTAGCTAACTACCCAATCATTAGATTAGTCGACGGATATCGATACGTAGGGGAGCTCACCCCAGTTCAGGGTAGCAGTTTCCCTTATAACAAAGTCTAAGATTCTCCGAGCAACACGAATATAGGCAACACTTGGTGGTCCTACAACACAAGTTGTTGAGGCGGCACTTATGCGGGAAGGTAGGTGGGCAAACCCGGTCAGTCAGCTCCCCGGTGAGGGCGACGCCTTCCTCTGCGTAGAGCTCGAGCTCGGGGGGTCTGGCGATGGCACTGCCAGAGATGGATGTGAGGAGGAGGCTTATAGCGAATCTCACGGTGATTAAATTAAGGCTATGCTGCTCTGCTGGGTTGTTGGTTGAAGTGGGAGATGGAGAAGGGGGGAACCCATCTGACTGGTCTGCTGCTTGTTTGCACGAACTAATCTCAAATCAAGATGATTTTGGGGCGTCTCTAGCTTCAAATACTTACTTGCAACCCACATCAGGCTTAATGATCCGATTCCTAGAACCGCCGCCGCCTAAAGTCGCACCGCACTCTGCTGCTTTCAGACATTGAGCGGGGTCAAGCCAGATGCTACACTGGTATTGACCCCGAGTGGTCTCGGTGGAATCATGTGGTACCAGGCTGACAGCATGTTCATGTCAAGGTGTGAATGGCCAGCGCAGCTGCATGAACGTAAGCCTCTCCAGGAAGCGCAGTTTTAGCTACGTGATGCTGATGCTTGAGCGTCGACAGGCATCCTTTAAGCTGACCTGTCACGTCAACCTTCCCGCCCTGTCCTGCATGCAGGTCTCAGACATCGGAGCTGCTACCAAACTCCATCATTCGACCTCCATCTCGTGTAATGGAAAGTCTGGGCACCATTTCCAGTCAGCCCTCCTGCTTTCTGGGAATACAACTCGCACCGGATACTATGGTATTCGATGGGCTCTCGGATTCGTATTTGAGCGCGCGCCAGCTGTGACTAGACAGATCCAACTGTTTGCATGACATCCGTTACTCCCAGGGACAGATTTTAGAGCCACAAAATTATTGTCTTGGAGGCTATCTATACTACTCTATCACAGCCACGTCCTCTTGCCGCCGCGGCCGTGTTCTTGAGAGGGTCAGAATGCTCCTGGACTCCCCTCATTTCTCGTGGAAGAGTCATCGACAGGCTTGGCGCCTGACTGGAAGCAACAGCGACACAAGCAGCTAATCGACCCCAAAGTCTTTAGAGCTTAAAACCGGAAGCCCGTGGTGTCGACAGCTCTGACCCAACCGCCAATGTGGTACTTTCCATTGCTCGGGAGCTCCTTATCTCTCCCCGAGACATACAGGATGTTCTTGTCGTGACGCTTACCGAAGCCAGCGGCGGTAGGCGACGGGAAGATCGAGTCCGTGCCGTTGCCGAGGACGATGACAGTTTTGCCATCGGGCCTGATGGCGAGGAGGCGGTTGTCAGCATTGCCCGTCGCCCAGATCCAGTCCTCGTTGCAGGGACCAAAGGTGAAGTCATCATAGACGGCGCCGGCAAAGTGCGACACGACTTCGGGCTTAGCACCACGGGCAGGGGCGCCTGTCTGGTCGATCTTGAGGCGGTAAATGATATTCGAGTCGCTATTGGCCCAGTAGACTTGGTTGCCACGGATCTTGATGCCGTTGATGCCAACATCGGCCACCTTGTTGGTCGTGTAAAGCTCGGGTAGGTCCTTGATGGCGAGGCTGTATTTGCCGGTGCGGGTGTCGAGGCGCCAGACCTGGCCAGGGCTGTGGAGGAACTGGTCCGAGATGAGCACGGTGGCCGGGTCGTGAGGGAGGGGGGCGACGCTCTGGAGGAGATTGGCCTCGGGCATCGCCGCGATGAGGCGAAAGGATGGGCGGTTGGTGTCGCGGGTGAAGTCGAGCTCCATGGTGGCCCAGGTACCGTTGATAGGCATTCCCGTCAGCTCCGCGCTGGTGAAGCGGGAGCCAACGACGACGTACTTGTCCGGCGTGGACTCGCCAATGCCGATCAGTCTGTCAACGTACTCGGAGAAGGTGTGCACGAGCGTCACATCTGGGGTTTTGGTCCAGGGCTTCGACACCTGGTACACTGAGGCATTGGGCGTAGATGTCGAAACCAGCAGGTTGCCATTGGGCCGCACCCAGATGTTTTCCACCCAGGTTCCGAGCGGGAACTGGTGAAGCAGGCGTTGAGGCAGCGGGACAGAGCCTTTCTGCGGCGCGGGGGACGCCAGGGTCTGCGTGAAGGCAACGAGGCCCAGGGTGAGGGAAGAGACGAATGCTCGCATGGTGAACACGAGGTCTGGAGTCAGGGCACTGGTTGTTCTTTGATGAAGGTCAGGTTTGACTTGGGCTGATTGCTCGATTCTTTCTCATATGCTCGCAGCGTCTTTATACACCATTGAGGTATTCAACTTCAAGAGCGTGTTCAATAAAACGCTTCCTCGTACGAAGTAGCTTTCCAATATTGAAGCACACATGGATCGCGGCCGGAACATGAAGACCCCGCGTTGTCGAAAGTCCTTTTCGGCGCTTACACGAATGCCGGTCCGCTACATCTACAGCAATTGAACACGCTTCTTCGGTGTTTATACGTCTTGCATGCCTAGCTATTGAATAGGCAAGGATCGAGTCCTATTAGTCATAGTTCTTTCGGCGCTTATACGAAGTACGGCTGCATCTCTACAGTTAGGTTGAAGGATTATTCCCTGTTGTTTATTCGAGCGAATAAAAAAAAATGCCCGAGTATGACATGTACAGCGGGGGGAGGGCTTGACACCCAGTGTCTAGCAGCACGGCATGCCCAGCAAAGCTCTCTGCTGCCGCATGTTTAGTGCCCGGAATCTGTGCATGAAGCCCACGACTTAATCACGATCGGTAGAGCAGGGCCTATATCAGGACCGCCAAAGTCTTGTCGCTGCCTTCACCTTGCCTTTCGTCTCGCCGAGTAGTATTTCGCTGCCGTGTAATCTGGACACTTCACAGAGAATATCAGTTGCCATGCTATCCACCCTCTTTACTGCCTTCGCTGCTTTCTTGGGCGCGGCAGCAGCAGCGCCAGCACTCCACGATGGTCACATACAGACCGTTTTCGAGTTCCCAAAGAACTCTTTCGTCGAGAACCTTGCTGTCCGCTCCAACGGACAGATCCTTGTCACGGTCTTGACAAGCAGGGAACTGGTCTTGGTCGACCCACGCCGGCCCGGGCACTCTGTCCTCGTGCACAACTTCACAGAGGCAAACGCGCTCACCGGGATCGTGGAGTATGAGCCTGACGTCTTTGCCGTCATCACAGGAGACTACCACTTCATGACGTCAAACTGGGGCGCTGGAACGTGGGCGCTTTGGAGCGTCGACATGCGCGGCGTCAAGGTCGAAAACGGCGGTCTTGTCCCTGCGCCAAAGGTCTCCAAGATCAAGCACATCCCCGAGTCTCAGCTTTTTAACGGCATTTCAGTGCTGTCAAAGAAGGACAAGACGCTCTTGGTCGGAGACACCAAGGCCGGGGTTATTTACCGCGTGAGCGCCAAGACGGGAGACTACCAGGTTGTCATCAACTCGACTTACACGTCCCCATTGAAGACTCCTCACGGCGTCAACGGCCTGCATGTCCGCGGAGACACACTTTACTTTGCGAACTCTGGGCAGTTTCAGATCTTCAAGGTGCCTATTCACCAAGACGGAACACCAGCCGGGCCGTTCACCGTCGCCGCAAAGGCAGAAACGCCGATGGAAGTATATGACGACTTTGCTTTAGACTGTGAGGGCGACATATTTACTACCACCGGTGGGGCAAACTCCATTGTCAGGATCTCGGCGGACGGGAAGCGACAAGTCGGTTTGGCGGGGAGTCTGAACTCGACGGATGTTGCGGAGCCCACCGCGGCGGCGTTTGGAAGGGGGCCGTTTGACAAGGATGTTCTGTACGTGACGACAGCTGGAGGGTCTGCTATACCTGTGAGTGGAAATATCATCATTCCGGGAAAGCTCTTGGCTATCAAGACGCATTCCAGGGGATGATGCTGAAAATAGCAGAGAATCTGAATGCCCAAGAGATCATTAGACATGGCTTGCGTTCTTTTGGGCAATACACGTTAGAAGTACGAGACAGTCTCACCCTTCCTCTATAGGTTTTATACACCTCATCGCTGATGCTGATGTCTGGTGCGGGGTGTTCTCAAGTATCCATTAATTACAAGCCATCCATACAGCACCGCCTGAGTGCATGTACGTAGGTCTGAAAGAGATGAAAGGCGCCGGATGATAAGCTATGCCAGCCACGGACTGAAGCATATGGATGGGCACGTGAGGTATTGGTGGTATCTGAGAGCGGCCCATTCTACATACATGAAAGAACCTGATCTGTGTCTACCGTGCCAGGACATTATATTTCGAAGTCTTTTCGTCGTCAGCCCACTCAAAATGCAAGTAACGCCACGTGGGAGAAAAAAAACCCAGTATTTCGTACTCTATTCACATGCTTCTAACACATTAACCTCAACTCTGAGCCGAAAAGAACGGCAACCTGTTCAAATAGAAAAAACGCCTATGCAAGACCAACATGACGAGAGAGAAAAGCATATCCATCAACAATGGCCCGAACTACCTCCGCATTCTTCTCGAAGCGCGGATACAGATCAAATAAATGAACGGCCTTGTCTATAATCCGCAGCTCTGCATCAACACCCTTGCGAAGCAGCTCATCCGCCGTGCGCCGAGCCTGCTGCCACGGGATCAGGTCGTCGTCCGCTGGGTGCACCAGGAACGTGGGAGTGTGATATTTTCCCTGCCGAATCTGCGCCAACGGACTGATGGCCTGGACCTGCTCGAGTGTGGGAGGCGGGAGCTGTGGTGGCCCGTTCTGCGCCTTGCCCTTGAGGCCGTGGACCAGGATCGGCAGCGTTTGCCCGTGCCAGTTCATGTGCAGTACAATGCGTGAGCGAGCATCATTCTTAGCCATCCATCCGCCGGCGGCCCGGGCTGCTGGTGGCGGGTTGTACGAAACTATCGGCGAGTCGGCCACACCGTCCCATAGCTCATACGCGTCCGCCCCCATGGCTGCATCGCCAAAGGGCTTGTTATTTTGTGACCAGCATTTGTCCTCGTAGTCAGAAGGGCAGTAGAACGCCAGGATGGCTTGCGGCGGCTGCAGACCGGTAGCCGGGGCGGTCCAGCCCAGGCTAAGGGCGAGATGACCACCCGTGGACCAGCCGACGGCGACGACGCGGTCTCCTGCGATGCGTACATCAGGACGCTTTCGGGTCAGGGACGGCAGTGTGATGCGGGCCCATTCTAGGGCGTCCCGAACGTCTGTCATGGGGCCTTCGAGCAGCGTCGTCTCTGGGCAGAGGCGGTAGTCAACGCTTACGGGGACGAAGCCTTCGTCGAGCAAGAGCTGCGTCTGCTTCGGACGCATGTCCTTTCGAGACAGCATCACATGGCCCCCGCCGTGTATCATCAAGGCTAGAAAGACAAGCCGCGGTCAGTAAAGAGACATCCAAGAAGGACCGCTTGGCACTTTGCACTGCAAAGCATCACAGATGGTGAGTCTCACCGATAGGACGTACTTGACTGCCGTTCTGTAAAGTTGGCGGGTAGTATATATCGGCCTGCAAGGGCAAGGAGCCAGCATGCTTGAAAATGACAGTCTCCTGTGTCTCAAGAGCTGCGTCTGACTCGCGACCCGAACCGTCTACGACCAGCCTTGAAAGCTGGGCGGATGGCGACGCCACGATGACGCGCAGAATCTTCGCCTCTTCGCTGGCTCCATCCGACCAGTCTACCCACTGGAAGCCCGAAGCGTGCAGGGCCTCCTTCCAACGTGTCTCGGAGGCGAGGGCATGGCTGCGGCCGTCGTCAAAGAGCCACCACCCTTCTACGAGGCCCCACACCAGGTCGAACCAGAAGAGGTTCTGCGTGTGCTCGACGAGGCAGAGCATGCCGTCCTTTCGCAGCATGTGCCGGATGTTGGTGCATGACCGAACGAGACTCGGGGTTGCGTGGATGCAGTTGGTCGAGATGACGACGTCGTACTGCCCTCGGTGTTGCTCAGCTACATCTTTCTCAATGTTGATGACGGCGTATTCCATGAACGGGTACTGTGCGAACTTCCTCTTTGCTGCAGCCACCAGCGATCCTGAAATGTCTGAGAATGTATAGCGGATCTTTTGCCCCGAGGCGAATTTCTCGAGCTGCTTCACCAGGTGGCTGGTCGTGCCACCGGTGCCGGCACCGAGCTCCAGGATGCGGATCTCCCGAGCGCCCCGGAAGCGGTCGCAGGCGTGGACCAAGAAGCGTGTGAGGAACGACGTGCCCGCTTGGAACATGGGACCGTTGGTGTACACATCTTCCATCAAGCGTCGTGCCTTGGCGTCGCCGAAGAGCAAGGACAGGGGCTCCGCCCGACCCGCAAGGCAGTCAGCCAGGCGGGCTCCGGTCGTGCGAAGGAGCTGGTGTTCTGCCGCATGCTGAGGGAACTCTTGTATGATGGTGTCGTGAAGCTGCTGGGCTGACGCCTGGGGAACGGGCCGCTCCGTCCGAGTGGCGCCGGAGCCCTGGGCGCCAGCTATTAGTCCTGCATCCTCAAGGATCCTATACAATTGAGCCATGAGGTTGTCGTGTTTAGGCAGATATATAGGGTCGTGCAGACGCTCCCCGGCGCGCAGAGTCCGTAGATTGCAGCCAAGGTCGGCCAATGCCTCAACCGTGTATGCAACTACGAGTTGCGCCTGGGGAGGATAGACGTGTCGTCTGAAGTTTGCGAAACCGTGTTCTTGCACACCCTTGTCAAACGTGCTTCGGTTGGTGGCAAGCCAGTCACTGGCAACAGCTGCAACGCCGCCGTCTTCATACTCCTCTTCGGCTTTGACACCTTTGACGACTCCATTCGTGACTCCATTCGTATATGGCACTCCATTTGTGACTGGCACTTCATTCTGAATCTGCGGCGTCGCTGGAGCAGGAGTGGAAAGGGGGGCAGGAGCAGAGCCCGGCGAGGCACCTCCAAGACGTCGAGTCAGGGACTGGACATCGGTCAGATCCTGGAGGTCGTTCATCGACAATGTCACGTCAAATCTCTTCTGTATCTCGCTGGAGATTTCAGTGATCATCAGTGAGTCCACGCCCAGGTCTGCCAGGGAGGCGTCCGGCTGCACTTCCTCGACGGCCATGCCAAAGACCTCGCTCAGCATCTTGCGGACGGATTGGTCGACAATGCCAGCAGGGCCGGCAGCAACATTAGGCTCAGTCAACTGCATCGATGTCTCAGTGGGAGAGCGGTCATCATACAGCGTGGTCTCGCTGTGTGCATCCGTGAACCCGCCGTTTGTAGTCGTCGGGGAGGAAGAAGTCTTTGATAGCGCAGTGGTAGTTGCTGTGTTTCCATTCAACCTGGCCAGAACCCTACGCAAGGAAGCAAGCGATACCTGGCTGAATTCCGCCCCCAGAATGGCCAAGATGACTGTGCCCGTCGCAGCATCCAGGACAAATACGTCGTTCACAATGGTGTTCTTGCCCTTGGTCTCCATGTTTGAATAGACCCTCCACGTCCGAGATCCTGAAGAGTTGCCTTGACAGAAGGAATCACTCCAGAGTACCTCTCCAATGGCGTTGCAGACAGAGACGTCGTCGTCGCTGCCTCCTGCCTGCAGGCAGTTCACATGGATGCCAGCGACCTGCAAGAAGTTATCGATCGCCAAGGGGTCAGAGATGCTTGAGGCGAGCCGGTCTGCTTCTTCAGCACGCGGCATAATCACGTCACCAACCACTTCTCCGTTGCAGGCGATGGTGTTCCTCACGCCCTTGTAGTACGGAGCGTAGTTGACGACACGCCCGAAGATCTTGTAGAGCACGTCGCCAGATAGTCGGTTCGCGTCAGGGGACGACGCAACTTGTTCGTACCGCGAGCTTCCCAGCAGGCGTCCGACAAATTGAAGGCGGGAAGCCACTGCATCTGCCTCGAGCAGGGTCACGATGCCGCGGGCATGGATGGTGCGCTGGGATGGACGGGCCACAGCATCAGGGGGACTCGAGAAGAAAGCAAACGTCCACTTGTCGCCTTGCTGTTTTGCCAAAGAAATGAAGAGAGCACCATCCGGCTTGAGTCCCAGAGGGGACTGGATGTGCAGACTCTCAATGTGAGGGACCTTGGAGCTGTTTCCCGCAGCAGTCTGAAGGTCTTTCGCCGCCCGGATGGCCAGCTCAAAGTACAAGCCCGCGGGACATAGACTCTGGCCGACAACCGCATGGCCGCTGACGCTCAGGTCGAATATCTCATGTGAAACGTCCACGACGAACAAGGCTTCTCCATTGCCATCCCCAAGCCGTCGCACCAGCTCTGGCGGACCCGGGTTGGGTTCCGTCGCCTGAATCTCCGGTTGAGGGCGGGCGGGCTGGTATTGTATCCAGTGCCTCGTTTTCGCAAACTGGTATGGAGGCAGATCCAGCCACCGGTACGGATGTGCTTGTGAGTGGTGAAAGGCCCAGAAATCGGCCCCTGAGCCGGCCGCCCAGAGACCCGACGACGCTTTTGCGAGACTGGACCAGGGGTTGGCGCGGCCCAAGTCCACCGCCAGCAGAACATCGTCGCCTCGCGTGGCGGGCAGGGCGCGGCGCACCATGCCTATGATGGGAGATGCGGACCCGGCCTCGAGCCAAACGCACGACGGGTATCGGCTGGCGATCCGCTGTACCGCCTCGCCAAAGTATACGGGCTCGCGCGTGTGCTGCACAACCTTGGCCGGGTCGATGCTGGCCCAAGTCTGGCTCGGAGAGCACGTCTCGACGGGAAGCACCGGCTCTCGCCAGGCAATAGACCCGGCAATGCCACCGAGGCCTTCGAGGATGGGATCGGCGAGGCGGGAGTGGTATGCGTGGCTGTTGGCCAGCCGGATGGTCTTGAGGCCCGGCAATGTCGAATGGCAGATCTGTTCGATAGCGTCTATAGCCACGGCGGTCCCTGCGAGGACAACATTGTGCGGTCCGTTGTAGCAAGCCACGTCCACGGCGCCCATCTCAGAAACTCTTTCGAGGAGACGAGCGAGTATCTCTGCGTCTCCTTCGACGGCGAGCATGACGCCACGCTCGGCTCCCCAGAGCTCCGTCATCAGACGAGCCCGGCTAGTGACGAGACGAAGGCCATCGACCAGATCCAGGCTGCCGGCAACGCAAAGCGCCGTTAACTGACCGAAGCTGTGTCCCATGACGGCGGCCACTTTCACGCCGGCATCTAGCCAAGCCCGGGCACTCGCATACTGCACAGAGAACAGCATGGCGTGCAGCACGACCAGGTCTTCGACCGGGGCCGGGTCAAAGATGCGCGGGAAGAGCGAAGGCAGCCCCAGCGCGCGGCAGGCTTCATCGCAGCGACCTAGATGTGTGCCTAGCAAGGCCGAGCTCTGGACAAGGTCTCGAGAAAGATGGATGCTGCGGCCCGTCTGGCCGCCAAAGCATAGCACCAGCGGCAGCGTGACCGTCGTCTTGGTCTTCTTGTCTACGCTGCGCTGTGACACGGGGCGTGCGCCGGACGCGATGGCTTCCAGATCCTGGTGGAGGGCAGGGAGACTCGCCACGGCCCAGGTCGATACGTACTCCAGTGCTTGGTTCTGCCTACGCGCGAGGTTGTACGCCACATCTCCCAGCGTCATGCTAGCAGGTAGCCGGTCCAGAAACGCCATCAGCGCGGCGCTGTACGCACGCAGGCTCTCAGGTGTCTTGGCTGACATGAACATCGGGTACCACTCGACCGTATTGGTCTCAGGGGATGTGACGGCTGTGGTGGAAGAGGTGTTGCTCTCTAGTCGATACTCCTCGAGGACGATGGCGGCATTGCTACCGGCCGCGCCGTAGTTGTTGACCAAGGCAGTCCGCCTCGTACTGTCATGCCACGGACGAGTCTGTGAGGCAATAGCTAGTCTATCGGGCTCCAAAGCGGGAATTCTTGGGTTCAGCCGGGTGAAATTGGGCTGCTTGGGGATCGTGCCGTGTTGCATCATGAATAGCGTCTTGATGACACCCGCAACTCCCGATGCCGCCTCGGTGTGGCCGATGACATCCTTGACCGAACCAATGACCAGCTCCCGGCTCCGATGCGGACCGCCGAATGCGCTGCGAATGCTGGCACATTCGATGGGATCGCCCACAGGCGTGCCTAAAGCAAGTTCCTCCGTCAGCGGCGACCATGATTTTGCGAAAAAGGCAACATACCCGTCCCGTGGGCCTCCACGTACGAGACCTCAGAAGGCAGCACACCAGCGCCGGCCATGGCCTGGCGGTAGAGGTCACTTTGGGAATTCGAGTCTGGAACAGTGATTGGGCTGCAGCTCGAGTTTTGGTTGACGGCCGATCCCACAATCGTGCCGAAGATGCGGTCGTTGTCGGCCATGGCCTGGGCCAGTGGCTTCAGGACGAGCATACCGGCACCCTCACCGCGGCAGTATCCGTTGGCATCGATGTCGAAAGCTTTCGAGGCGCCTGTAGGACTGAGGAAAGAGGCAGCAGCCAGGTTCTGGTAGAAAGTAGGGCTTGTGATGATGCTCACACCCCCGGCAATGGCGACAGAACAGTCGCCTGTCTGGAGAGCCTGGGTTATTCAGAATGGTTAGCAACCTTCAGGTTCAACGTACGCCGTGTAAGACAACTCTCTGACTCACCTTGCAAGCATGATGTATGGCAACGGCAGACGATGAGCACGCGGTATCAAATACTACCGAGGGCCCAGTCCAGCCGAAATGATGGCTAACCCTGCCGCTGACAAAGGCCCGTATGGTCCCGGTGGCCGAGAAAGCGGTTGCGTTCTCTGACGCCACGTTATCCTCGTACTCGACGTATCCCGCGCCGACATAGCAGCCCACCGGACGGTTCGGCAACTCGGACCCCTCCGCGTACCCGGCCGACTCCATGGCTTCGTACGAGACCTGGAGCAGCAGCCTCTGCTGGGGGTCCATGGATGCGGCCTCGCGGGCCGACATGTGGAAGAAGCGATGGTCGAACGCGTCAGCGTCCTGCAAAAAGTTGCCGAAAAAGGGGCCTTTGGGCGTCCGCCAGAGGTCCTCGGAGCGGAACCGATTCTCCGGGACGGGTGAGACGGCATTTCCACCCGAGTTGATCAGAGACCAAAACTGCTCGAGGGAATCGGCCTGTGCGTACCGACACGCCATGCCAATGACGGCGACGGGCATGGAAGAGGTCCCTCCAATTTGCGGGCTCAGCAGGCTGTCTGGCGTCGCCTGGGCGGACGACAACGTGCCGTTGATGGGTGGGCTTTCCGCATGGGAGGATGGAGCATGGTCACCCAAAGCGAGAGATTCGTGACCGACCGTGGCCAACTTGAGGGAGCGAGGAATGGCCCCCGAGCTGTTGCCGATGGAAATTACCTTGACGGGCTGTCCGTCCCACGCGGCCACGGCCGCTTGCACCGTCTCATACCACCGGCATACATCCACCAGGATGCTGTCCAGAGCCACGTCATGAAGTACCGCACCGTCGGCGATGAGACTGGTGTCAGAAGTGGAACGCGGGGGCAGAGCCAGCTGCTCACCCTCGGGGAACCGAAAGCCTTGGTTCTGTTGGCACAGTGACTTGAGCTGTTGCACTAGTACCTCTCGACCCGTGATGGATGTGTGATATCGGCCGCTGAGGCCGATCCGCTGAGCGGACAGTCCGCCGTCTGCCAGTTGTTTGGCGAAGCCTGCGAAGTGGCCCTCGGGTACTGTGAGTGTGACTCTATCGACGTCGGTCAAGCATGAAATATATGCCGCAGACTATGTAAGCAAAGAAAGAGGTCGGTAGGATGCTTGATGATCAATCACCTCGGGGAATGACGCTAGTGTCTTGTCCAAATGCTCTCTTTCCACAGTCGACGTCCAGCGAACTGACCATGTAGAGCTGTTGTTGGGCGACGTCGGGTGCCCGTTGGACCGTTCCTGCTCATCCAAGTCGATGACGGCTCCGATACAGACCGCCAGACGAGCGGCTGTCGCTGTCCGCTGCTCCAGATCTGTCCTGTCTCGCGCACTGGCCACGGCGGCAGCGGCCAGGAAGCCGACGCAGAACCCCTGAACGGGACCCTGGCGGCCGAGGCGCACGTATTCGGCAATCTGGGATATGACGGTCAAAGGAGCGAGGAGCAGGTTGCAACTTGGGGCCCCCAAGGGATGCGGCACCTCTGCGGCATCACTCTTTAGGAACGCCCCGAGCTGTTCAAGCTGTTGCTTGGCGCCTGCGAGACGTCCGAAACGGGGACTGCTTGGTAGAATCGTGGTGGCCCACACAGTGGGCAGGTCCTGTGCAATCCGGACCAGGAACTCGAGCTTGGGGTCTTCTTGGATTGTTCTCCGGAGCTCCGCCAGGCGGGACGGGACCAGTCGCGGAATTCGGGGCCCAAACAACAACAGGGTGTTCTCGGCTGACCTCGTGGTTGCATGCATCTTGGCAGAGATCAAAGCCTGACCGCGACACTGTTGCACAAAACTAGCAAAACAAGTCTCAGTAGAAGTCAGGGGATTCCCTAATAGTACAGGCGATGGATGGGACTTAGGTATTGCTCGATATAATACGTGCGAGTGAGTGTCATGCTCCGCCGATACACTCGCGGCTGCCTGCCCATCTACTAGTATAAAATAAGGGCCGTATTTCATGGTTAAGCCATGTACAATCGAGCTATATTTGAGCAGAGTTTATTCGCACTTGGTATGCAGTAAACATATCCACCTGCAGATACCGACTTGCTCCTGTTAGTGCAAGGACGCAGTGCGGTTCATGGGTCTGTGCCAGGCGTCGGAGACTTTCTCGCCACTTTTCTTTCCGCTCTTCTCCGCCCTGTCAACACCCGCATTGTCGTACTCCCGCTGCGTTGTGTCATTCCGACCCGAAATACCCTAGGCGGCCAATTTTTACGCTGTTGGGGGAATGCCCCGAAAAGAGATCGGAGACATGGGGACGTAGCAAAGTAGGGAGGAATAGACGACAAGTATAATAGCGAGAGTAAAAAAGAGAACTTGTGTAGCAGGGTAGAGTATCAGGAGACTAAGCGACCGATGTCATCTGGCTACGGATCGAGGGGCGAGGCGACTCTAGGGTAGGGTGGAGGGCTACCCCGAAGGCTCCCGGGTTCTGATCCCTTAGTTGGAAGTTTGCGGGAAGGCTGGCCGGCCCGTGTCCGGTGTGCGGGGCCGGCCGGGTGGGTGGGGCATCCGTTCCTCAGCGGGCACTCGGGTCGGCAGCACTGACAGAGCCGAGACAGAATCGAATCACAACACCCAAGGGACGGCATTGGCATTTGGAGCTGGAAGGCTCGGGTCGCCTAGCAGAGAAAATAGGGAAGTAGTAGCCACGATAGAAGGAAATCCTCTGAGGCTGGACAATCAGCCTCAGGCAGCTTGCACTTGGCATCATCAATGGCAATATAATTTGACATTATAATTAGCAGGCTGGGAGTGTGAGCTGTGATTGACCCTCCACGCCAGTCAATGTTAATCTTGCGTTGACAGAAGCCATCCAATGAGGCAGCTCTACACGCAACGTTTTGCCAAAATTCCCTCCAGTTGTCGAGATGTGCATTTCTATAAGTGGTTCCGGAATCCCCCTTCAGTCTTTGAGATCGGAGCACTTGCCAGAGGGCGGTAGAGACGACGCCCCACGGTCCGTAAAGGGCCCTTCAGCCGCAACTACCATGCCCCGGCGGCCCGCTTCGACGACTGCTTCGTAGAAGCGACGGGCCATGACGCGAGAACCACGCTCCGAGGGATGCGTACCGTCGAGTAGGAGCTCCAGAGTCATTCCGTGCATCGATGTCATAATGACCCTCTTGCCCGCCCTGGCTCGTGCCGCCACCACCGCAGGCATCTCGTCGTTGTACCCGTCAATGAGAGCATTGACCGTCGCGTTTTGGTTGGGGATCAGCTGAGACACGACCAGGAGGGTATCCGGGTTGTGTTCCGTGATGAAGTCAATGAGATGGCCCAGTCGCTCCGGGGCGTTGGTCACGTTCTGGCTGAGCACGAAGTTGACCGTGCCGGCGTGCAGCAGGATGACGTTGGGCTTGCTCGTTTGGCGGGTGAGCTCGGGGGAGCCGGCCTCCAGGATTTCATCGATTGTGTGATAGATGAAGGCGTCGCTGTCGTTGTTCTCCCAGTTGCCGTTCTTGATTGACCCGATCAGGCTCACCGGGTTGCCGCCCGCATAAAGCAGGCATTCTACGTCTCGGCGGTATGAGTTGCCGCTTGGCTCGTTGTAGCCGTACGTGATGGAGTCTCCAAGGGGCAGGACTCGCAGAGGTGCGCCATGGTTGATTGACGCGACGAGCGTTTGACTGCATGCGAGCGCCGTTCCTGTTATTCCGTCAGTATCGTGAATGGACCAGAGTCGTTTAGTCTCGAAGTCGGCCATACCAGAGGCAACGAGGCTGAGCAAAAGCCCACCGGTCCACGCAATCCTCGACAGAATCATCATTGACATTTCACGGTTTCCTGAATAATCGACAAGGGGAAGTCATGACATGAATGAACAGCTGGCTACATATGGACGCTCTGCTCACTTAGAAGCAGTCATTGCTGGCCAATGATGGATACACACTTCTCGTATTCATCTCCGCTTCGGCAAATAATATGATTCGCGTGAAAACGGTTCTCCCTTCGCCACCCAAATTTTCGGCGAGTATTTGCATACTGGAAGCCTGAAGGATCGGACAATCTTACGGTTTCTTACCACTGCAGCTGCAGATGTGGAGCCTGCTGCCGTTGCAAGCGCCCTCGCCCGCTGTTTCATGATTGGGGATGATTGCATTCAGGTGCCTGAGTGAATGACATGACAGTACCCTTTCTCCCCGTCGTCAATGGCTTTCTCGTGGTGCATGTATTCTGATATGGCGAGGTGGCATTCTGGCAGCTTGGTCACCCATAAAACAGCATAGCTTCCGCATTCAGCGCTATCTATGTAGATGTCCCTATGGTGCATACATCAGTCAAGTAGAAACTCAATAGTCCCTCTTGGGAAACCTCTCCCAAGCACCGGGAAAGCCGGCGCCACGGATAAAGTCCCAGTGCTTTGTCCACGTCATGGGCTGCGACGTTCCCGAGTCGATCATGGCGATCCCCGCTGTTAGGAACATGTCCTGCTTCACTCGAAACTCTGGCAGGTGATCGTACGGCTTGGAAATATCCTGGGCAAGCTTCGTGGAGCGAATCATCTTGGACATGTGCCCGTCGTCCTCGTGGAGACACGCCCGCTCAAACACCTCGGCCCAGCCTTGGTTAGGGAGCCTGGACCGGTGCGAGCAGAGATAGTCCAGGCGCAGCTCCGGGGTCCCCATGCCGGCGTAGGTCATCATGAAGACCCGGCCGCTGTACTCGAGCAGACGTGCCTTTTGCTCCTTGGTCATGGACTCTTCCTTGAGGAACGACACATGCTCAATGCTCGCGGTGGCACAGTGCAACAGGAAGAAGTCAAAAGTGCACTCATATGGTGGCCGCTGTGCGCCCGCCGTGATGTAGACTGCGAGGAAACGTGCGTGGTCAGCGGTGGATCAGTGATGACAAAAGATCAAAGGGAGGCTTGGAGTTGAGTGACGCACCGGCGGTGTTGATGAGCTCTGCCGTGGCTCTGTCCAGATCTTCCGGGTCTACGCGCCACCTAGCCGCCAGACGCACCAGCTCGTCTTTGGCATTGCCAAGGACACCGTCGCGGGCCATCTCTTTGTCCATGGCCCAGCGGCCCGAGTGCTTCCGCGTCTGGGTATGGTAGTCCAGACTCGATGCGGTGCTGATCTTGGGGTCCTGGCGCTCCATATCGACGATGGTGGCCAGGGGCAAAGGCGTCTCTTTGGCCTCTTTCGCCAGCGATTCCGCCGCGGAGAGATACTCTGTGTACCAGTTGTCATGATGCACCGCAGCCTGCGCCAGCCCCTCGGCAAGGAGCAGTGGCTGTCGGAACTCCAGCGCAAGACAGATATGGATCAGCCCGTGCACGTAGCCTGCGGGTGTCATGTCCAATGGGTCAGCTGGCTGCTCCTGGTTCAATCTAAAATTCGGGCATTGGACGTTGTTCACATACCCATGTAGATGCGATAAAGCATGTCGTCGGCAACGTCTCCTCCCCCGACGAGGTACTTTTGCAGCACGGCTTGATATCCTTTCTGCGTGATCTGATTGAGGAAGAACCTTTCAAAGTTGCGAAAGTGCTCTTCCTTGCCAAGGCACCTCTTGAAGATCGCATCGTCCTCAAGATCCTGCACTAGCGGCTCGACCACGATCATAGCGTCCCGCATGTATCGAGCATTACGGTCGTGCTGGGACCTCAGCACCTCGGGTTTCGCCCCCAGCGCCCATAGCGTCAGATCATGATGGGCAATGTGGTTGTGCAGATACACCTGTGGCCGGCGTGAGCTTTGATCTGATTGACTGCTTGATACGGGCAGACTTACACCCATGTGGTCCTCGACCGTGAAGAAGATGTGGTACTTTTCATTGTTTTCTTTGAGCAGCTCCTCCGTCGTTCTGGCGCTCTCCTCGGTCAAGTTAGCCGCGTGGACAAGGCCTGGGGTTTTAACAGGGTCTATGACGAATGTGTCTGTTTGGAGCATCTTGAATATGGACCTTGGTCAATTTTTTACCTGCTGGACATGGTGCTGTGCCGGGATGATGCTGGGCGCGCAATCTGATCTTGTACATAAAGTTTTTATAATTCCAAAGTATTAAGTTAGGAAACGAAGTAACAATTCGAAGAACCACAGCCGCTGCATTCGGCCACTTTTCTTGCCCAACTCTGCGAGTTGTGATCCGATTTGCACGGCCATTATTTTAGTTGCCCGTCGCCCAGCGCCACCACGGCGTGCATGCTCTTCTCAAATCACATTGGGTCACAGCCACATTTCTTCCGAAATCATTTCCATTTGTGCTCATGCAGTAGTTGTTTTTCTGTAAAACAAAATAAATATCTGCATAGGACGCATAAGTGACCAACAGGGGAGGACATGTGGGTTTCGCGAGCGTCATTGGCCTTGGGATTCCCTAGTGCTACGTTGCATGACAATGAACGGCAACGCGAACATGATTCCATTGGGTCCTTGAAGTTCCTCTACATATCAGTAAATCAATTGCGTAGTATGTAACAAATTCCTACTTTTAAGACATGCTACTCTAATCAAGGCATCAATGCCGCAGGCACAAACTACCTGGTCGAATAATTCCCGAGACCCTAGCTTATCCGTTTATACCCCTGACCAACGCCTCTTTACACGCAGCAAATACATCGAATCTGCAAAAGTAAGCTTAAATCTTGAACCCATGAATTCAGTTGCTGTGAAATTTACCCATAATCATGCTTGTAACGTTCGGCAAATGAAGTCGGTATTTCTAGAAGTGAAGTCGAGGTCAGCTAGAACACTAGGCACCTCGATGGCTGAGACTGGAAAAGGATAGTCTAGCAGAACAAACAAGATCCGCGAACGTACCGGAGCCCGGAGGATCAGCGTATTGCCTGAGTTCAGCTTCCACCTCCCTCTCCTTGCCGAGTCGGACCTTGGACAGCGTCTGAACTCTCGACGCGCGCAGCCTTCGGACCTGTTCGAAGAGGGCCAGGCGGCCTGAAACGTCCGATGCGGATTCACTGCCGCTGAAAAGTGCACCCAGCGCCCCCGCGTCCTCAATGGCCTGGTTCGCCCCTTGTGCCCCGAACGGAAGCATCTACATCTCTCGTGTGAGACTTTGGGATAACTATGGAGAATTAAGGAATAGAAGGGAAGTGAACTTACTGGATGAGCAGCGTCCCCGATCAGGACAATATTTCCCCGACGCCAAGTTGGAAGCGGGTTGTGGAAGGAAAGGGGCCAGTCGGTAACGTTGGGAGCCACTCTTAATTCGATCTTCGCGTCAGCATACGGCCTCTTTGTTGTAGGAAGGCGATGGAAACTCACTTGATGATATGGGTCAAGCTGGGATGATAATGACCAAATTCTGCCAGCATCAGGGTTTTCAGATCTTGATAGGATTTAGTCAGCTCTTCCTATAGATGCCATCGGTTTGTTCTTTGCTTACCATCTTCACCAGTTGGCATGCTTTCGTGAATGCCTGCAAAGTTCTGAACCTGTCCACTGCAATCAAGTTCAGACAGAATTCTCAAGGGTGCGTGGTCAGGCAGGGGACAAGGCATACTCCCGGCAGGTGTACCACACCATGTGGCGCTCCGTCTGGTGGGTTGTGTCCGCCAACACACTATTTCCCTTTCCTTTCACCCTCATCAAGTCGCGGAAATGTGGATCGTCTTGCAACTCAGACGTGGGGATCATGAAGCGAAAGGCGCTCATGCCCGAAGGAGTCGCCTTGGCTGCATCTTCGTCGCCCAGCACCACGCCTCTCAGAATCGAATGCAGTCCATCCGCTGCGACGATGAGGTCGGCATGGTGCCTCGTTCCATCCTCAAGAAGCACATAGCCCTGCTCTGCATCCGCCTCCACCACTCTCGACGCCAGCTGAATGTCCAAGTTCGATGTCAGACGCAGGAGCTCGTTGTGAAGGTCCACGCGATGGACCGTGTACAATGGCGCTCCGAATTCTTTGCGGGCTTGGCTCAGGTCGGCGCGACTCAGGGGCTCGAACGTGACACCATCCAAGACCTCGAAGCATGTCATGTCATCGGCTCGCGCCCTCGTGAAATCGAATCCAAGGCGAGACAACACGCGCTCCCCGTTCGGGGTAATCAGGAGCGCGGCCCCAACTTCGGCGGCAAACCGAGACTTTTCAAAGACCTTTGCTCTGTTAGCATCGGCTCGAACCATAGTCGAAGAGCGGGCGCTCCCTCTAACCTTGACGGAATGTCCAGCCTGTTGCAGGGCGACGGCAGTGCAAAGACCGCCTATGCCAGCGCCGACGACAATCACCCGGAGAGGCATCTTCTGGACTTGTGAATGTGTCGATTCCTGAAAGACGCCGAAACAGTTGGGCAGATTCGACAGAACGCAGGGTATTGACTCGGTTTCGCTACCACACTGCCTGAGACCGCAAATCCTGTTGCTTTGACCTTGAAGCAAGACCGGAAACTGGAGGGTTTGAGATCAAATTCTTGAATTAAGCCGAATATTGTGCAAGTGAGACTTGTGCAATAGTCTAGTAAATTCGGACTATCCGCCGGCCATTTTCCGCCCCTTTTCGATCCGCTTAATGACTCCGTCCCCCAAATAGCCCGAAAACACATGCCCAGGGTTGCAATCCGAGAATGACATCTGGAAAAGCACCCGGCGTAATATTGTTCTATGCTTGAACATACCGGAGTAAAGAAATCAACTCTGTCAAACCTGAATGAGAGTACTGGTCAGTCCACAATCGGACTGGGCGATGCATTCTGGCCGTTTTTGTAGTTTCTTCGTGGCATGTGAACATGACATGGGTTCAGCCTACTAACTTAGTATCGGGCATTGAATTTTGACAGGAATGGAAACTGTTGAATTAAGTAGCATAGAAGGTGGTTCGAACTGACAGGGTGGCGCCGCCAGGGAAGCAAGCACTCGTTGGACATATGGGACTTGCTGGGATTTCCAGTAGACCGGTCAAGTTCACTCAAATTTAAACTGTCTCTTAAATGTAGAAAGCCTCCAACGCTGACATAGAAAGCAGTCCAGCCCCATCTGCGTACATGCATGCATCATTCCACATCTTTGAGACTCGTGATTTCTATGCACAGGCCCTGAGATCCCCCTTCATGGCTTGCATGGTGCACTGGAGCGTGTTGAGAAGCGAACCTATCTCTTCGGCGCCCAAGTTGGCTGAGGACAGGGAACCGCTACGGTGCGACTTCTGTGACTCCGTCGATATGCTGGATAGGATGCTGATGGGAGACTCAGGAGCGTTGTTGCTGCTACTGCGGCTATGGCTGTTGCTATTGCCGAAGTCTGCCATTGACAGCGGTCTCGGCCGGCCGGTGCGCTCCCATAGATGGAGAAGGGCGGACGTGATGTTTTGCAGCGCCCTCCGAATTGCCACGCCGATCACCTCCGCCTTGGTTTCACCCGTCAGCTCGAAGGTGCCCACCGAGACCCCAACATTAGAGGCCTCGGAAAAGGCCCGTCGCATAGCTGCCTCGTGTGAGGCGTCGACAGGGTGGAGGCTTGCATTCAACTTCTGGACCGAGGAGAGGAGGATACGGATGCTCATGGCGAACAGGAGATAAGCTTCCTTCTGGCTGTCGTGACTTTGGCACCGGTTACAATGCATTAGACCCTTCCAGGGGCCCTGGGCCAGTTGAACCCCTTGGAGGACACAGTCGACGGCGGGGCCCGCAGCGTGGGAGAACTGCAGATCCCCCAGCTGGTAGACCAACTGGACCTGTTGCTGGAGGCATGAACAGCGGGACGACTCCCGGGGCGTGAATGTGTTTTGAGGCCCCAGCTTGTCACTGGGGAAGATGCTGCTGTGGGGGATGGGCAAGGTCGCGTCGTCTACGGACGAACTGGACGTGTTGGTAACGTACCCGCTGTCACCTCTTGATTCTGGCGTTTCATATGACAGCGGGTGATACGACGGCTGGGATAGTGCAGCGGAGGCCTAGTAGGATTAAGAGTCAGATACTTGGAGCAAAACAAACGACGAGATAGACATACTTGAACAAAGAAGGCATTCAGATCATCGTCGTGGCTCGTATTCATACGAGTGCCGCCCATCGAGTCGAGCAGAGAGGCCAAGCTAGGACCGGGCAGCAGGTTGGAGTTGCCGTCCGTGACAAAGTCCTCCGCAAGAGTGCATGTGGTGTCGGATCCGTGCTCAAGGTCAAACTCGACAGACATTGAGTCGGATTGTTGCTGCTGCTGCTGCCCAGCGTCCGACCACTGCATAGCATCCGTGACGCTATTGTCCTCCTGCGCCTCAGATCGCTTGCCCTTGTTCTCCTGCATCAAGGTCCTCTTGTTCTTGCTCCTCTTGGGTCGGCCAAGCCGGCTACCGGGGCTATAGGTGCAATGGAACTGAGAGACTTCACAAGTCATGCACGGACTTCCTCCAGAGCATCTTATCTTGGCCTGGTGGCAGGAGTCGCAGGCAGCGCGTAACCGACCAGTGGACTTTGGAGGTTCGGAACGCTCTGCAGGCCGCTCCATGTCTGAGCTGTTGGAGGAGGGAGCTCGATGAGACATCAATGCCCAGAGTGTCTCTGCTCCAGTATCAGGTAGGAAAAGAAAGGAAAGGATTTCGCTATGAGGTTGCAATGCGGGGCGGTCTTGCAACCCATCGGATATTATAGCGATGCTCGAATCCCGCCATCTCGGTTTAGCCCCACGTTTGGGACTGTTTCCTGCCCACACGAGCGTGACGCATGGTATCTATGGACTGTCAGCTATGCATTTGCCCCATGTCAGCCCCGTCTCCGATGCAGGTTGAATGCTACCATCCTCAAGAATCATCTGGTGAGACTCGCGTACATGTACCTTACATGTACTGCACCGAACATGCATAGGTTCAGCTTGAGTCCCACATACATTGACCCAAGCAAATGGTTCACACAGCGCTGGGCACCAGAAAAGAAGCAAGAGCTGCTCGTGTGACTGGTTTGGACAAGTTCTCATTGCACGTAAAATTGCTCACGGGAAACGAAACCGCGTATCCTTTCAATACGTTTTCAGTGTTGTCTCTACCATGCATCAGTTGGGGGGGTTGACAGGCTGGTGACCTTTGAAAACCCGTGTAACTGGCTCGAAGGATGAAGGATTCAGGCTCCTCTCTCTCGAGCCCGATACTTGCCGTATATGTCGCGAGCCGAGACGCGAGCGAAGACAAGGCGTGTGCAGATGGCAGTCGTTCGGCCATCGGCGAAGAGCTCGGAGACAACCCGAACGGAAGAATAGTACGTCGCAAGGTTGCTCGTTAACGGAGTGATAACAAGCCGTTATACGGACTAGAAGGGCTATGTTGCAAGGTGCTCTGTCCAGGCCCTGGACAACCTGGCATGTGCAGATCGGGATATGTCGTCGGCTGTCCGTTCCACCAATAGGGCTGTTGACATACAAGCTGAGTAACTCGCTTACATGGTCTCAACCGCAACCCCCACTCCCCCAAGTGTGTAGTGTATACGAGTAGAGCCGAACCGTCCGCCTTTGGGAGTCTGGGACCGAGGCACTCTGACCGAGCCATTTAGCGTCTGGCAACACGTCACGCACGCAATTAAGCAAAGGGGTGCAAATAGTAACGCCTCAAGATAAGCAAATACGTAACTCAGCCAAGTATTTAGCCTTGCAATACTTGCCGCAGCTATCCTTCCGAACCCATGGTCGAGATTGCCGGGGATCCGGGATGGTGAAGACTCAGATCTCACAAGCCGCCGCCCCTCCCGTTGCACCCTTGTCTCTTCATTGTCTCCCCCATGCCACCGGCCACCGCCTGCATCTGCCCCTGTTCACCAAGTCTAGTGCGAGAACGTGGCGGTGGCCGCGACGTCAGTCCCCGCGAGTCACTAAATCACACCTTCCACGTTTTGCGCACTTGGGCCAATCCGCAGGTGGACGCAACCAGCAGCCCAGCGCCCAGAAGACACGAGACTCCGGAGAAGATCTGCAGTCCCGTGTAGTTGGTGTCCTCCTGGCTATGCAAGATGGCGCCCATGATGGGCAGCCCTGTCAGGGTACTGTGAAAGGTCAGCAGCTAGTCCGAACATGCGGATCACAGGGCCGCAGCAACTCACCTAACTGCCATCACCGCCTGGAAGGTCCCGAATCGCTGGCCAAGCGTCTCGAGGCTGCCGGCTTTGGCCGCACAGGGCATCAGCAGAGAGACAAAGGCGCCGCTGACGAACCCATAGACCAGGGCAAAGACGATGATGCCTGCATGCGACGGGTAGTAGCTGAAGGGCAACCACAGGGCCAGGATGGAAGCCCCTGTCAGTAGAGAGCAGAAGGTTATCACATTGAAGTGTCCAATCCGGTCCGCGAGATACGAGGGCAGAACCCGGCCGGGAAAAGAGCTTGCACTATTTTCGGGCGACGGTGGTTAGCTCTTCTCTCAAAGCACAACAGAAGGAGGAAGCCGTACTTGATGACGGAGATGAGATAAAGGCCCAGACTTGGCGAGAAGCCCGCATTGATGGCCATGCTCGAGAGAAAGTCGAATGGCGCCCATAATCCCCACCTAGGCGCCGCCACAGCCGTCAGCCTCGTGCATCCATGCGCCAACTGAACCCGGGGAGAGACCAGCACCTTGTGAGCACTCACATTACCAGGTAGGACCCCGCAGTGTAAAAGGCGAATTCTCTGTCCTTGAACAGGGTCACGTCGAACCACTTGACGTCGGGGTTCCATTTCTTGCGCGGAAGACGAGCCCGCACCATGAAGCAGGAGGCGGCCAGGAGAACGCCGAGGAGGAGAGCCGTGTAGCGGACGGCGCCGTAGAAGCCGACGGTCTTGGTGAGCTGGTCCAGGAAAATGGGAAACACCACGCCGCCCAGGCTGCTCCCCGTGCTGGCGATGCCCGTGGCCAGGCCTCGTCGGCGGACGAACCATTGGCCCACGCAGACAAAGGCCGTGGTGAAGACGCCGCCGGACCCGATGCCGAACACGAGCCCCTGCGCCAAAAAGATCTGGTAGTACTTGTCCGCCAGGCTCGTCATGCAAAGCCCAAACACGCACAGCACCGAACAGGGTACGAGCACCGGCGTGGCGCCGTACGTGTCAATCAGCCGCCCGAAGAGCGGTCCAGGTGCCCACATGAGGCTAAGCTGAACGGCAAAGATCCATGCGATGTCCGATGGCGAGTATTCGCGGAGGGTGGTCTCCTGGTACGTCGTCTGGAAAACGCCGATTCTGTGCGAAAATACTCCGGTCAGCAAGACGCCACGCCCGTGTGGCCTCGACGGCCGGTCCCAGGACACGCACGCATTGAGGAACCCAAAGGTGCAGAAAAGGCAGAGAAAGGCGCCTCCCACACAGAGCCAGCCTGCGAGGCCCTCCTCGGGGGCCAACTCTGACGATGTCGGCCGGTGCTGAGCCGCGACGCCATGGTCTTCTTTGTCCGTCGAAGAGTCGCTCATTGCGGGAGCGGGAGCGTGTCAGTGACAAGACGAATGGGTATATATGAGTCGAGGGCAATGGTTGATCCAAGCAATTCAGAAGCCAATGTAACGCTTGATGTCTCAATCGACTGCTGCTGCTTCGTGCCGTCCCGGGAGTAAGGTACGGAGATATCTCACGGTGCTGCACGGACATAGCGACGTACGGTCGTACATATGTACGAATAGCTCCGGCATCGTCACACGGATAGCCGGCCACCTTGTCCTGGGCCAGACAATTGTGCAGGGAAAATAACAGTAAAAATAAAGCCCGTATGTCGCCAAGCTTGCGACCGCATCGACACGCCTAGTCTGGCGCGACACAACCTTCTCCGCGATACGCCATGGAAATCGGGGCGTCAGCCACACGAAATGCCAAACAACCGTTCCCCCCCTAAATCCGGCTTCCCGAGCCCTCCCTGTCCTGGCAGGTCGGCGCGGACATCGCCAAGGGATGCAGGACCGCGTATCCGCGACCCGGCATCTGGGCCGAGCGCCCCGCGGGAGTGCACATGTGATGTGCAGCTTCGTTGCGGCTGACGGCCGACGAGATGACGGCAGCGCGATGATCTTGGGATACATTATCATCGACCGGAGACAAAAGAACCCTGCTGGGTCCACCCGCGACTCGCTCCCGTCGCGCTTCGGCCGATTCAACGTGCCGTCGCCTCCTCGGCGTTCGTCTTGCAAGGCTCCGTTGGCGGCAGCGAGCGCGAGTGGGTAGATGGACGGGCCCAGACTCCAGGGGGCTCTGGATGACGGGACGGCTATAATTTTCGTGGCGGCCGACAGCCGCTCACATGCATCTCGCGCGCACGCCCCTGGGGCTGCGCTGCTTGCACGGTCCCGCCAGAAGATCTTTGACAAGTTGGTGCCTGCTAGGCTTAGGCTTACGGGTACTTTGTCCGCTGACGCCGGAGAGTCACAAGCAACGAGGCAATTGCTTTCCTGCAGGGATCGCTCAGATGTGATGGAAGGGGAGTGAGCTGTGCGAGACTAGCCATGGCTCCCCTGCTCTCCAACGCCTAGCTTCCTCCTGGTCCCTGATTTTACCAACACGATGCCATCGGAGCCGACCGTGTTGGAGACCAACCTGTCTAATATCTTCAGACCCATCTTCTAAGGAGTAAATATTCCGTTCGTGGTGGGGAATCACCCTCGCGAGCGGCTCGTGGAAGACCCCTAGGCACAGACGTGCTCATCTGTCAACCGCCGGTGGAGTCACAATGGTATTTTCGTACTATGTACAATCCCCAGCAACGTCAATTCAGAGAAGGGAGTCTTCAAGTGCTCTATCGAGCTACATTTAGAGGCGCATCCCTCGCTTCCATGCAGTGCCTTGGCAACCTGCGCACCGTTTTGTCTACATGTACCAAGTCTTCACTCATCCAGTCATTGAATGGCTTGGCAGCGTAGGCCACGTGGATCCCCAGGTGCCCCATACACTATCCAATTCCATATCGAGATCAAAGGAATCCATCCCGATCTGTGACCGGGATTAGCAATGTTCCATAAGCATGTCGAACATGTACTCACGTCGGGGTAACTGCTGTCTAGCCACACTGATGGCGGGAGAACCGCAGCATTAATGTTTGCGTCGGGCGTCGGTAATTGTTGGCAAGTCGCAAGTGTCTAGGGGGCGTGAGCTTAACTTGCTTCGAATCTTCGTGTTTCAACGCTTCCGACAGGCCGGTGCACCTCAGGTGAGAGGAGTGGTGATACTTACTTCAAGTTGACTCGCAGGGGCAGTTGTCGGGAGCTGCTGGGTGAGCAGAGACGTCTGCTGTCTCCCAATGTGCTTGTAGTGCAGGTCCAAGAATCTTTGCGCGCACGAAGACTTGGCGGCCTGCCACGAGTCCTTGCCTAGATGTATTTTGAGCAGCATAATAGCCGCGCACATCGTGAAGAAGCACCAAGGTTCGAAGCAGCGCAGGTATCTATCCTCGATGAATGGAAGACACTTCTCCAGAAGGTCAATCGTAGATTGTGAGCCGCTCGCTATGACGCTAGTCGACGCTGCCTCCAAGGTTAGCATGGCCAGAAACCGTGGCCCTGGAATAATGCAGGAAGCGAGAGAAAGCACCAACCTTTAGGCTGCAGCATGGTGATGCGCGTGATGTTCAACGAGGCGAACAGGAGGTCCTCTCGGAGCAGCGTCATGCTCTGGACTCCCAAGCCCGCCAGCTTGCCGTTCAGGAGGAGGATGTCTCGCGACATGTGATAGCTGACGTTTTCCGAAAGCCAAAAATTGCTGTTGTCCGTCTGGAGATACGGTCGGTGGATGGCCAAGATACATTCCTTGAGCTGGAATTGCAGGAACGCGTAGGTAAGGAGGAGCCTTTTCGGGTCGCCCTCAGCCTCAGCATCGTCAACGTCCCACGGCGGGAGCGAATGCATCGCCTGGGTGATGTCATGCGTGTATCGCAATACATCGTCGTAGCTGAGCTCCTTGGAACCCCCGGTGCTAAACAAGCGCCGAGACACCTCGAGGCGCAACGCCCAGCTGCGAGAGCTGTGCGTTTGGTAAGACGTGCACGTGAATTGGCTCAGTGGCTTTGGCGCGGGAAGCTGCTTCGATGCGTCGTCAAAGTCCTCGTCGTCGAGATTCGCAGGCGCAGCAACATTGGACCCGACGTTGTGGAGGAGGGTAGGAAGGCCATACTCGAAGGCGTTCTGGAGATCCAGTTCTCGCAGGACAAACCAGATCCGTCTCTTCATCTCTCTCATGTACGGGCCGTCGACAGTCGGGGACGGATCGAAATGCAGCCCATCCATCATCGCATTCTGAATCAAGGAGCCAGTCTCTTTCCAAAACCTCTTCTTGCCAATCATGTTCATCCGTTTGGCGAGATACACCAAACAGGAGACCTGGTAGTGCACGAGCTTGCGGTTCTTCGAGCTTTGCTGCCTCAGCCACCCGTCGCATGCAGAAAGCCACTGCTCGGGCATGCTCCGATATGTAGACGGGATAGGCGAGGAGCCGCCGGAGCTGGCAGACGCACAGGCAGCTATGGATATCATCGATAAGACGAGCGCGGTCATCGCAGGATATCGCGCCCGTCCAGGCACCCAAAAGTTGGCATATTCCCTGTTGAACGTCGGGATATGGACGACACGATGCAGTTGTTCGAGATGGTCGAGGTAGAAGGAAACCAGGTCATCCGTGTCGTCCTTGGGTGGAAGCAGACTCTCAAGCGAGTTCTCTTCCTGAGAGGGCGTGTTTGCCCTCCAGTCATTCTTCACAGGCTTGTGCTTTTTCAGATGGACTCCGTAAGGCTTGAGTCCTTCATCGACAGTTTCTTTGATGAATGGAAAGAGTTGCGGGACCTATCACAACAGATCAGCAACATTATCCATTAAAGCATAGCACGCAGCGCCTCACCTCGGCGAAGAACTGCAGCAGAGTGTGCTGCCTGTAGTACCCACGCGGGGATCTCTCCCGCGGATCCGAGAGATCAGTGCTGCTGGCATCGGCAGCGCCCTGATCTTCCTCGACCTTGTCGTGGGGGGGCACTGCTTGGCCAGCGTCGGCATTATTCCCGGCGCGCAGGCCATCCGCGGCAACGTGGCTGTCCTGTTGCTGGCAGGCCTTTGACACCAACGCCCTCAACTGGGCGACCTCCGCTCGGAGATCGCGGACCTCATCGCCGCTGCGCAGGTCCTGCTGTCGTTGGGCAGCTTGGCTGTTTAGCACGGGTGGCTGCGCCGTGCCTGTCTCATACCAGCATTGCTCTGGCCGTCCCGAGCGTACGCATCGCTGGCAAGGCAAGTTCCTGTCGCACGACAGCTGCGCTCATGGAGCTCGTCAGCAAACATGGCCCGATCGCTGAAGAACGGAACCAGAGCGGCCGGCGTAGCTACCTTCTTCTTGTTGCATTCACCGCAGCTCAGTCGAAGACGCTTCTTCCTGTGTCGTCTTTCGCCGGGCGCACCGCCGGCCGAGCTTACCGTCATGGCTTGGTTGAGGCTCCCTCCGGTCGTAAGATCGCCGATGATCTGAGCCGGGTAGCATCTTTCAGCATATCCAGACATCTCGGCAGGCCAGATATGTACACGTCCGTGAGCCCGGCACCAGGCTTGTTCCTGCAATCCTTGCTGAAGGGAGGGAGAGATCACCGAGAGTTGCAAGAATCGCCGAGCCGCCTGGGCCGCATGTTGGTGGGAGGGAATGGTCACAGTGGCGTTGCTGGTCTCGAATCCTGGCGATTGGGCCTGGACTTAGCGGGACTCGCCGGGGTTAACGGCTCGCGCCCCGGCCCTTGTGGATGACCGAACATCTCCGGGTCTTGAAACCTCCACTCCCTCCACTCCACCCCCAGGGCTGACATATCTCCGATCTTCTCCGGTGCTAGCTCGAAGAAAGCCTCGCAAAGGGCATCCCTGTAGAGACTTCGAGGTTACTTTGGGCGCCTACGCTCCATGTACGATGCCTTGCTGTGTCTGTGGCCACCCAATCTCTCTTGCTACATGTAACAGGTCGGTGAATATCCTGTGTGGAGCTCAGAGTTGTGTTGCCCAACTGTAAGTCGGTCAATTCGGAGATGTCAACGCCGGATGGACATGCGATTCAGGGTCCAGCTTGGATCGCATCCTCAGATCTGCGACACAATACATGTAAATAAACTCCCGGGTTGGCCTCTCTCCTTGCTCTTCTACACATGCCATTGCCATTCCGCTCTGCATTTTGGTCCATCTGAGCAACGCAGTCGCCATCATGTCTACCTCCTCCGCGGCCGATACCGCCCACACTCGGGCCCCCGACCACGACCTCGAATCGAAACTCGAAGCAGGCAGTGCACCGGGCGAAAAGATGACAGACGATGTCGTCGAGCAGAAGCCGCCACCGCCGGCTATGCCTCACTTCCCCGAGGGCGGTACGAAGGCGTGGCTAGTCGTGCTCGGCTGTTGGTGTACATCGTTTGCGTCGTTTGGCTACGTCAATTCTTTCGGGTCAGTGCTGGAAGAGACGAGATCGCGGCAACACAGACTGACATTTTGGTTTAGAGTCTACGAGACATACTATCTCCAGACGTTCATGAAGGGCTACTCTCCTTCCGATGTGGCCTGGATCGGCTCCATTCAAGCCTTCACACAGTTCTCCGCAACCTTGATCAGCGGTCCGGTCACAGATAGATATGGCGCGCTGGTACGATTGAGAATATTCTTTTGCGATTGGAAGCCTGCTAACAATTTGTGCTTGTCTAGGTCATCATTTGGCCGTTCTCGCTTCTGCTCGTCATCGCCATGATGCTCACCAGCCTTTGCACCGAGTTCTACCAGTTCATCCTCTGCCAGGGAGTTCTTCTTGGTATTTCGTCTGGCCTAATTTTTGCCCCGGCTCTCTCTGTTTGCGGCCATTACTTCTTTATGAAGCGAGCCATGGCCATGGCCTTTGCATCGACCGGCTCCCCCATTGGGGGCATCATCTTCCCCGTCATTATGGCCAGTCTCCTCCAGAATGAGAACGTCGGCTTTGCCTGGGGTCAGCGTGTTTGCGGCTTCTTGACCCTCTTCCTGCTCGCGATCGCTGCGGTCACCATTCGCCCCACGGGCATGAGAAGGAAGGGCAGTTTCATCCTCCTCGAAGCCTTCCTAAAGCCCGCCTACTATCTTCAGGTTGCGGCCTTGTTCATGGTTATTCTCGGCCTCTGGACTCCGTACTTTTACCTCGCAGAGTATGGTCTGGCGCACGGAATGTCACCCAACCTCGCCTCGTACCTGTTCGCCATCATCAATGCCGGCTCGTTCGTGGGGCGGATGCTCGGTGGAACGTTTGCGCAACGTCTCGGCCAATTCAACGTCATCACCTTTGCGTGTTATGCCTCTTCAATTTTGTTGTTCTGCTGGCTGAGTATCACCTCGACTGGCGGCCTGATTGTGCTGTCTCTTCTGTTTGGAGGAACGAGCGGTATCATCATCGCGTTGATGATGTCGACGATTGCACACACCGCAGACCATCCGAGCAAGGTACGTGCAAAATCCACCCACGAAGTTCCTAACAATCCGCCCCGCTCGACAGTTGTCTGACACATCGCAGATTGGCACATATGTCGGCATGTCAACATTTGTCGTCGGCTTTGCCGGTCTGGCTGGAACTCCAATCACCGGTGCTTTGATCAACAGCTATAGCGGCTACTCACAGGGCATCATCTTCAGTGCTTCTGTCATCATGGGTGGCGCCGTGATCATCACCGGCGCGCGATACGCGTTTGCAAAGGACAAACTTATTGCATGAGGTTGGTAAAGGCTTGCAAAACGGTGCATGGCACACGCTTGCGGTAGCTGGTGGTCAGCCTCTCTGGTTTCATGTAAAGGTACAAGCGGTATTGTATCGGAATTTGATAGATTTGGGCAAAAGGACAGAGTCGCGTCATGCGCGTAAAAGCTCTCTACTCTAGAGTACCTAATGTATTGTCAGTCTGTGACAGATCCCGACTCGGTATACTGGCAATTCGCTGCGCAATTTCAACGAGCTATGTATTGCCACTTTGAGAACACGGGACATACTACTTGATCACGGAATACATCGAAGACGCTAGCATGTCGGAACTCCCAGAAGGGCACAAGGCTGTTGTGCGCGAAAAGAGCTTGAAATCCAGCGAGCGAAACTCAAGACTTTAAATTTTTGGCACTACGCGAAGAAATTGCAACACGAGGAACCCGATCTATTCAAGCTATCCTCAAAAAGACGTTCAATTAGCTATACCGCAGCGTGATCATGCTTCAGCTCAGCAACGCCTTCTTCACGCCCTCCATGTATGCTGTTTTCTGATCCTGACCTGGCGTTTCTTCCCTCAATAATTGCCCCAGTGTTCAGCCGTAGCGCCGCAAGTATAGTCCCTTAATTCGGCCGTCCTTGACAACACACCCGTGTTACATAGCGATGTTGGGATGCGGCTTTAGTCTTGGCTGCTCGTAGACTTGGGCTTCTTGCAACTGAGGCTCGAAGAAGGCTTGTTGCTCGGCGGGAAAACAGTGACCGTACTCGACAAGATTGGGTTCTTTGATGTATACGTCTTCGAGGTCGAGAGGTAAGACCGGTGCCATCGTCAGATCCGCCGTAAAAGGCGCTCGGATGTGTGTGATTGGATAGGGTCGAGGCTCAACAGGGCTGGGTCAATATCTCCTTTGCGTCGAGAATCGCGCCAAAGAAGTATTGCTCGCCGCGGCGCAACACGAGGCTTCCATGGCGGGTACGTAGTAGGTGAACTGATCGATGTTCGAAACTGAGGGTTCAAGAATTTGCATCGGGGCGAACGAAGGTGAGTGGGCCATAACAGGTGTGCAGTATTCTGCTGAGTACCAGTTGAATAGTATACCGAAGATGATGGTAAGTTGAAGGTAGGAGTAAAGCGTAGGCAAAAGTAAACCGGAGACTATGATACCCTGGGGAGGAAAATAGAAGAGAGAAGAGACGGGGGACCAGCAGGGGGCGACGGCAGCATTATGTAGGTGCTGTGGAGTCAGGAAGTCATAGCATCTCGCCCCGTTTTCAACGAATTATGGATTAAAGCGAACGGTATGCAGCTCAAGATGGCGGGGAAGTGGGCGATTACTGTAGCCTCTTTCCTTCCTTCCTTTCCTATCTATCTAGCCGATCTGTCATGTTAAGCACGAGCAAGGTCCAAGCCGCTTTCATAATTCTGTCCGCGATCTACGGACTCAAGAGCCTCCCGTTCACCCATGTATCCTCTTTAGACAGACGGCCATGCCAATGCAAAATGTTGACACTCCCCGGCTCTTGATCGAGCTACGAACCTGTCCACCCTCGCATCAAAACTTCGATATGCTGCTTCAAATTCACGAAGCATCTGCTTGTCCAGAACGTTTCTCTTTAGCACCTACCAAATAGTGGAGTACCATCAGACCACTTCACCAGGAAAGTGCGTTTCTCCCACCTAGTAGGCAAGCAATCTATCCGGTGAATATCTGCGTTATGATTTGTGTCATCTAGCTGGCTTCACTGCTCTAGACTGCTTTCCGTATGCTTCTCGGATCGCTTCTCTCTGGCTTCAAACCCTAGATCCCGAATTTTTTCGACAGTGGAGGTTTTAACGTTTGACTTTGGGGAGTATGTGCTTCGCGCGCAGTGGCCAACGCAAACTGCAGTTGGAACGGGCGGTTCTATTCGTCCTCATTCGAGCTTCTTCGACCAAGAGCTGGACAGCGGGATCCCGTTGTACACCTTTGGGTAGGAGCAGACCGAGTGACTTGGTCACTACCCAAGCTAGTGTCGCTGCGTGAACCTGCGATGCCCAGGTCGCCGTCCTTGGTATCACTGCTGGGCAGGTCACCGCATCGATTTGACGGCGCCGCGCTTCGACTTTCTGGAGCGAGGGATGGAGAAAGTCGTCTGTGGAGCCGAGATCAGGGGTGTTACACTCAGAAATCCATGCTTATATTCGCCATTATCAGCTACATTTGCTGTTGTGAATTCCACTTCTGTTTGGCTCGCTCGGCCAACGCCACAAGGAGCATCATGTACAGGCAGTGGGTTATCATGAAGTATTGGGCAGTGAGTCCGTTGCATTGGAAGTTAGTCCACGTCTCCAGTGAAGTCGCGCGAGCGAGCAAGACTACTTTATATACACGGCAGCCGCCCCCTTAGCCACGTGGAGCCTCCCACAATTGCAGGAAACGATAGTGCCTTGTCTCCTTGCCTCTTCTCCCTTTAGTCGTTCCAGGCCCACCAACTCAATATCTCCACAGGCGCCAATGACATCAATGTTTGTTCAAGAGAGGGTCTATGAAGCTGAATTAGCAAAACAATCGCTTTCAAGGGAATATTTGACGCAAGCTCACAATGTTGTGGTCCTTCAAATACTTCAACAGCCAGTTAATCTCCAAGCGGTCGGCATACTCATGGACCAGCGTGATCTTGTTGTGATTATCCAACGTGAACGCCATGGTAATGTTGTTCACGTAGTGCAGGTCCTGGGGCCCATCGCCGATGACCTGCCCCTCGATGATGGGCTTGTTCTTCTCCGTCACCTGATTCTTGATGGTGAAAGAATAGTCCGTGTACACCTTGCCAGCCTTGAGCACATTCACGTGCGCCAGTGCATCCTGCGAGCCACCAGAATCGCCCTCAAGGTCGGGGTTCCCGGCAGTCCACCACGTGGCTTTGTCGGCGAAGAAGCATGGAAGCTGATCATACTGCCGCGCGGAAATGTGGCCGATGAACTTGATGATCGTGGCCGCAGTGGCTGCGGTGGCGGCAATGGCGACCATCTTGGAGATTGGGCGGCGTGAGCGAAGTAGTCACTGCAACGAACAAACGATGTGTTGATATTGTCCGAGGAATATTGGAACGTGAGGTTGGCTTTCCAGCTACTTATACTGACATATCGCTCTCTCTACCAGAGGAGGCTCTGCTCTTTCGGTTTGTCAATGATCACTGAGCAACCGGTAGCTCTTGTTCAGTACCTGCCCAGATCGTGCAAGCTCCCAGAACCGCTAAACTACTTTGACTATTAATCTGGGCATATGCATGGTCCCTACCGGTAAAGCCCATCTGGATATATGTATTTAATTGGCCGGTAGCATTGACGGCGACTATGAGGTTCAATGATACGTTCTTACTTTTGGTGACAGTCCACTTCGCGGTTTCTGAGGTCTCCGTCACGTCCTGAACAAGCCAGTGACACCATCGCTTGAGAGGCACAACATCACTGCCACTTTCTCACATGGGGCCCTTACCAATAGTGCTGCCTCAATTGAGAAGCAACATGAATTTACCAAGGTATGAGATGTTCGCGCGCTGTCGCTTCCTCGGCGACTTCCTCGGTGCATTTCGAGACTCGTTTGTACGGCGAATTTCAAGCCCCCTCCGCGCGGGGAAAGTCAACAACTCATCTTTCGAGTAGTCAAGACTGCTCCTCCCGGTCGACGTTCCTTGCACAGCAGCTTCAACTTCTGGCCAGGCTCTACAATTGCAACCAAGTCTTGGTGGCGAGGATGAGTGGATTCAATCGCCTGGGATTTTCGAGTTCTCAGGGAGGGAACGGGTCACCATGCAGCGATCAACGTGGACGTGATGGAGTGGGGGACAGGAGGACTGCTACCCTATACTTTGTGCCCCAGGCTGCCATCCTCACCCCAAACAGCGCCAGGCGGCAGCTTTCAGAGCTTCATAGGTATGGAGTAGCCACTCTGTATTATGCCGATTAACCAGAGCCACTCGGCCATGACCTGCCCAGTTGCCGCTCGCGACACGGCTCCTGCCTTGAAAGCAGTTTCAACTCTGCCCAAGCTTCGGATTACTTGCTGCTGGGATGAGCGAGAAGCGTACGCATTGCTGGTGGAGCCTCATTAAGCAACGGTCCTTTGGCTTGGGGAATTTGGAATCCAGTCGCCTTGGCCTCTCTACGGAATGTTGATCTTCCAGCCTTCCAGCCAACCCTGTGACGTTGGGCCCGCCTTGGCAAACTGGGCCTGGCAAGCCTGGATATCAGCTCCCAGCGGCTCCGACCCGCTCATGCAAGCCACACGGACACGGCCGCGAGACCCGAAAGTCAGACGCTTCCAAGTCCACTATCGGAAGAAAGAGATTGAGCCCGCGCCAATACGTGGCCGCTCTGCTGTCAGTGACACCCCACAAGGCTACGTACGCCGTGTCGTTTTCGCACCTGTACGAGTGCCCGACGTACGAAGTACTCGTACGAAGCATGGACAGCATGCAGGAGGCCTGTTCTCGCAGCGCATTCGTGCATGCACAGAGTCTGGGCTATCGTTCGTTTCAACATCCAGCACGTTGCTTCCACCAGGACGGCCACGGAGTCTCATTGGGCGAAGAAGAGAGGCCGGCGAACAGTTGCGTGATACCCGACGTCGTTTTCGATGCGACGCCGACGCCTGGCCGCTCCAACGCCGCGACGCGTCTGCAGCCTCATGTCGATTCCAGCCGCTGGGGGCGAGACAAACAGGTTGGCTGAGCTAAAGACCTCGTCAGCGACAAAGAGCCTCATGGACAACTGATTCACTGAGCCTCTTGTGGAAGCGGCTGTCCAGCTGCCAGCGCCCGGACCGGGGTGGCGCGAATTGCCCTCGGGATTGGCTGGTGGGCTCGCTGAAACCCGTTTCAACCTAAGCCCTGGCCTAGCAGCCGATCAACCCCCGCCTGCCCCTGACGTGCATTGTCTGTCTGCGCATGCCAGCAAACGCCAGCAAACATGCCAGCTGGGGTCGGCGCAAGCCTGGGACGAACGCCTTCGTTTGCAGTGCGTGTGGCCTGTACCAGCTCGCAGGGAAGCGCAGTATATTACTCTGCCGCTGCACCTTGTCCCTGACGAGCCCTGAAGCCAGGGGTCGGAGGCTCTTTATCTGCTTCCGCAGAAGCGTCATGATAGGGGCTCATCCATGTCGGAGGCGCCTCCGCCGGAAAAGGCGCAATGGACACGAGCGCCAGGCGACGCCAGGCGACGCGGTGCGAAGGGGATGGGAGATGAACGCGCTATGGGCAATTGCAGGCACCGCGCTCGATGCCTTCATTTGTCGCTCCCGATTACAGCACACTAGATACGTAGGTACTTGTACGAGTAAGCTGTCGAATGCAGGCCGCTGCATGGCTGCATGCCGTAGCCCCCAAGCCACTGGGCCTGCATCGCGCCCTGCAACGTCTGTTCGCTCATCGAGGCGTTTCCCCGCGATGCTCATGTACGATATGGCATAGGGCTCTGCAGAATACCGCTGCGCACGTCCGTCACGGCTAGCCAGCCCCAAGCTGGCTCGGGGAATTCTAGTCCATACTTTGTACATGGGAGTCAACCGTCTCCATGGATGCGACTCTGAGGACAAAACTGACCACGAATTCCAGAGCCTCGGGATCGTCATGCAAGCCAGGGCCCATCCTGACCCCTGGCCGCGACCCCTGGCCGGGCGTCCAATCAGGCGTGCGGAGCCACCATCCCTTTACCCCTTGGCTGGCCTCCTTGTCGATGTTCGTGTCCCACCTTCAGCCTCCCACCTTCACGTCTCCCTTCCGCTGCGGTGCCTGGTACATCGTCGCATGTCGTGTCGCACCGTGTGCGCGCCTGTCCGCCGTGTCCCACCAGGTACTCGGGACCCCCGTTCCCCGTGCTCCTCGTCCACCCGACGTCACTGGGCGATCGGCTGCCATGTCCGTTGACCCTTGGAACCTCCGTAATCTTGTCTGGATAGCTGACAGCCCCAAAGGCCCCCGATGAGCATCGCAGCCTTGGGGGGCTTGGGGGCGTCTTTTCCCATGTCCTGGGAATCGTGGCTTCTCCACCCTGTTGATCTCCCATTGTTTCGATCTCGTCGTCTCATCTGGTCACCTCTTCTTCTGCTGGTTCAGTAGTCCTTCCCTTGACCCAGCCCTTCTTGCGTGTGCGAGGCAGCGCGACAAGACCTTCGTTCGTTTTGCTCCAAACTTCGCTTCTCTCGCTCCTTTGCCTCCCGTCTTCCTTTATCGCATTCCTTGTGCTCCTCTTGTTCAACGCATTCGTTTCTGTACTCGACAAGTTTGAGCATCCCACGTCGCCCTCTCCTTGAGATCTCGGATCCCCTCTTCTTCCTCCCTTGGGTGACCTATCCACCTTGGACGAAGGGCACCGCAGCACGGACACGCCGAGAACCTGCGCAACGACGAGCTGCACGACATTCGTGGCAGGACGCTGCACTCGTTACACGGATTCGCATCCCGCGATTGTCGTCCATCGGTCCGGTTGTGGCTGTTGAGGACTGCGCCGCCGCTTGGTCATTTCTAACCGTTCGACGACCGCATTCTGGGCAACAATCAATCGGGAATCACCGTAAAGGATTGATTCTCTGTTCGGGGTTTCGACAGAAAAAGAGGTCTACGGAGAGTTCACGTGGGACATCGAGTTCGCATCGTGGCGTTGGTTGAGACAGTGGGGGAGGTCCTTGACCACAACAAGCCCCCAAGGGGATCAGGAATCGCGAACCGTCAGACCATTGACAGGAGCATTTCAGCCAGCCTATCGCACCTATAACAAGCTGCCCAGCCATTAACGCGACGTCGCGTAAGGCCAGCGGCGGGTAGAGGGTGCCTGTCGTAGCCTCTGAGCCTCGCACTGGAATTCAGTCTCGGCACAGCTCGCGGGGCTGGGAAGGTTGGCGACGCTGCCTTATTGAGGGGGAACAACAACGATTCTACGACCTTGTCAAGCTCGTTTATTCTTCCTGGAGAAGACGATTCGAACTCTTCATCTTCTGATTCTGCTTGACCTCGTCAACTCCATCTGCGGTCCGTCACAACCCACCGATTCATCGAGGGCTCCGCCAACTTAGACCATTTGGTAAGGCATCTCCACGGCGACTGCGCTCCCCTCCCATCACGCATGCACAGGGCCTGCTTGCTGCAGTGAAGCGTCTTCGCAGGACACGAAGCTTGCTCTGCGTCTGTCTGGTGCTCCGTACGCAACGCAACCTGGAAGGAAGAGGCGTGGTTGCCAGCGTGGCTCGCTGCCTCTGCCTCCTGTTCCCGTGATTCATTGCACCTGCACCTGTACCTGCACCTCCGCCTGTTCGACCTCTTCAACATTTCACCTCAACCTTTCCTCTCTTGCCTCCTCTCCGTTACCTGTTCACTGCGCGCGGCTTCCCCGCTCCTTCTTTCTGGCTTCCCCTCTTAATACATCTACCGACCCTCCGAACTTGGACCCTCCCTCCTCTCAGAAGAAACAACATCACCACTGACACTCATTTGTCCAGACAGCCTCGTGTCGTCGTCCACTCCTTCACACGCCCCGCCACCCATCCAGAGAACTGCTCTCGGTGTCGCTTCGCGAGCTTGGATACATCTTTACCACGATGCACAAGTCCTTCGTCGCCCTGTCCGCGGGCCTCGTTGTCGGCGCCAACGCCTTCTGGCGTATGGAATGCCCTGGTCGCGTTGGTCTTGCGCGGATGGACCCGATTGTCAATCCTGGAGAGGTCTCGAACCACGTTCACGCGATTCACGGATCTTCTGGTGAGTTTCTTGATGAGTCTGGTTCGCGTTGCACTCGATGTTCCTGGCGTCCAACGTCGATGGCTTGCAGCCACCGCGGGCGCTCCCGGCGACTTGCATCTTGACGACGAACTCCCACTCTGAGCTCGTGCCGGGATAATGGATCGCGGCTAACCTAAAAATAGGATTCTCCGAGAACGCCCACACTTCGAATCTCCTCGCTGGCGATTGCACCTCGTGCCGTGTTACCCAGGACAAGTCTTCGTACTGGCACCCCGCGCTGTACTTTCAGAGTGCCGACACGGGAAAGTACCAGATCGTCCCGCAGGTCGGTGGCATGCTTGCGTAAGTTGCCCTTTTCAAGCGCTTGCTTGGTTGGCATTGCGCCTGTGGTGCCCGACGGTGGAATGTGGCCGTATGCAGGATACCCAAGCTGATTCTGCTCATCTAGGTACTACCTCCTCTACGGGGACAACATCACCGCTTTCCCCTCTGACTTTCGCATGGTCTCCGGAAACAACGAACGACGCACCTACACCGTTGGTGACCCGAACCAGCCTGACCCGCCCAAGTCTCTCTGGGGTTCCATGAAGCAAACCAGCCAAGAGGATCTGGCTCAGCGCGCGCTTGGCTTTAACTGCCTCAACTACGGCAAGACCCCGGAGGGCACGCTCTATCGCCACTACATGCCGGACAAGGCATACCTCGACGCCAACTGCAAAGATGGACTTCGGTTCGAGGTCATGTTCCCCTCCTGCTGGAAGGGTGGCGATGCCAAGGACAGCCACAACCACCAGGATCACGTTGCCTTCCCTGACCTGGTCATGACGGGCACGTGCCCTGATGAATACCCCGTGCGCCTGCCCAGTCTTCTCTACGAGGTTATATGGAACACGGCCGCGTTCCAGGGTAAGAATGGTCGATTTGTCCTCGCCAATGGCGATACGACGGGTAAGAACTCATCTCCCTTGAATCATTCAATATTGCATGCTGACTGTCTGCAGGCTATAGCTACCACGCAGATTTCATGATGGGTTGGGATGAGGCTTTCCTCCAGAAGGCTGTCAACACCTGCACGAATCCCTCTGGCAAAATCGAGGATTGCCCCCTGTTCAATGTCGTTGACGAGGCCAAGGCCACGAGCTGCGGCTTGCAGCTCCCGCTCCCGCAGCTGCTCTTCAGTGAGAATGTCAAGGGACCTATCGCAAAACTTCCCGGAAACGTGGAGGTTGGCGGCGGCTCGGGTGGAAGCGGAAGTGGTCATGCGTCCTCTGCTGCGCCTATACCGACCCTGACGTATGCCCCTGGGGAGAAGCCGTCCAATATAGCCGCTCCTCTCCCTGGCCAAATTTTCAAGGACAAGTCATCGCCGCCGGCAGCGGTCGTTGCTGTCCCGACTTCCGCGACAACGCGTGGGGCAGCGGCTACCCCTAACGTCCAGCCAACACCTCCTCCCCCTCCTCCTGCCACGACGCCAGCGCCTGAGACTAAGAGCTACTACAGCACTCAGTACGTCACCAATGGCAACGTCGTGAGCAAGATCCTCTGGGAGGAGCAGTTCGTATACGTCACAGAGTATGCGGACCTGACCAGAACGATACAAGGTCCGGCGGCGGTACCTGCCAGGCGCCGACGCCGCGGCGCTCACCTGCATGGCCATGGGCCTGGAAAGCACGTGCACTGAAGTGATGGAAAATTATCAAAAATGACGTTGATTTTTTGGGGCGGATTTTTGTAATCTGGACCGGATCCAGGTGAATGAGATTCGAGTGGCATGATTGGCAGTACATTTGACTTCGCGCTTTCTTTTCATAGAGCAGAAATGCTACCCGGGTCTTTGGTACAAGTAACATAGGGTGTTGAAACCAAGCAATGTGAACAACCGTGGCTGTTTACACGGGCATGTGGTGATTTACCATTGTTGATTAGAATTTTGTGGTGTGGCATGGTGGTGCTGAACAGACACAATACAGCCTCGGCTCCAGACAGACAACGCTGATGGTTGACAGAGATCAGCGTGGCACCGGGCAACCGTCACAACGAGGACGGCATCGCGAATTTATTTTAATTTCAAGCTGGTTATTTTCGCCCACGAGCGAGGAGGGCCCCAAAATGTGTCGTGGTCGCCAAGTTTGTGGTGGTCTTGGGGTTGGAATGGGTCACGCCGGGCAACGCATTCCTCACGATATTGCGCTGAGGACGACCGCAACAACTGTGACACCACCGTGGACCTTGTTTACGAGGGATCTCACAAAAGCTATGGCCCTCTTCCAAATCGCCGTCGCGGTGCCTTTTGCAACTCCACACGCGCGAGCAGCAGCAGCTGTGACATCCCGCCTGGCCGACGACCAAGGCGACGGAGGCTTCATAAATGCCTTGACAGACGACGACGACAACATTAACCACCAGCACCACCCAGTTCCGTGCTCGAGATGGCATACCCGACGACGATGATTGCGAGAAGAAGGGACGGGCAGGGCGGGCTGGGGTTGGGGTGGCTGCTCATGATCGCACTGGGGGGCGGCGCGCTGCTCTTCCTGGCCATCGGGATGCTGCTCTCGTGGTACCTGAAGACGCGGCGCGGCCCGTGTACGACGCAGGTGTACTCGCGGTCGGTGGAGGACTCGGAACGGGCCATGACGCGACGGCTCACGAAGCGACGGCTACTCGACTCGGCCAGCTACCTGCCGAGCGGCTTCTCCAGCCGCCTCTCGAGCAGGCTGTCGCTGTCGGCGCCGGTGCTGCCACCGGTGCTGCCACCGCTGCCTACGCACAGCGGCTTCTTCCGGCCGCCGAGTCGCCGGGGCCGGCCGCCGGAGCGGAGCTGGGCCGTCGACGAGGACGGGCTGCACGGGCCGCCGGTGAAGAAGGCGGAGAGCAAGCGGGAGAGCTGGTTCAGCAGAATTAGCTGGTTTGGGCGGGCGGCGACGCTGCCGCCGAGCCTGGGGGTGGCGGAAAAGGGGGAGGTGGTCGATATGCAGCAGCAGCAGCAGCAACAACAACAACAGCAACAGCAACAAGAGCAGCAGCAGCAACAGCAGCAGCAAAAACAACATCAACATCAACAACCACAGCAGCAGCAGCAACCACAGCAGCAACAGCAACAGAAGCTTGCGGAAGTACGGTATGAGGTAAACCCACAACAGGCGATTGAGGCGCAGAAGCGGGACAGCAAGACGATGGAACTGGCGATGAGCCAGACGGTACCGCTGTTCGGGCTGCAGCAGGACGACGTGCCCACGAGTCGGGTCAGAGTCCCCGCAAGGGCGCTCGTGCGTCCATCGGTCACGGACACCGACCTGCGACACATCCTGCGGTCGACGGACCAGCGGCTGCGGGAGGGGCACTCCCGCTCCCCGGTCAAGACGCCGCGGTCGTCGCCGATGAAGACCCCACGAGGCTCTCGGACGGGGTCGTCGCGCGGCTCCGGGCGAGTCGGACGCCTGATGCCGAGCCCGGCCAAGAGAGCTGGAAACGGGATGAGTGCGTCGACGACGCGGTGCTTCAGCCGCAACGGGTCTGTCAGCTCGATCGGAAGCGCGGCGAACAGCCTCATCTTGGAGGCGACGCAGCAGCTCGGGGCTCCCGGGGGGATGAACAGCCCGAATCGGATGACGGGCGGCGAGTGGGAGCAGCAAGGAGAAGAGTGGCAGAGCCGGCTGAGCCCTCAGAGGAGTCCCCAGCGCAGCCCCCAACGGAGTCCGCAGCAAAGCCCCCAGCGCAGCCCCCAGAGGAGTCCTCAGAAGAGCCCCCAAAGGGTCCCAGAGCGGCCCATGTCCAGAGACAGCGACGTGTCGAGCTCCCTGTCCACGCTGTACAGTGTCGGCGAGCCAGAGGAGGACAAGAGAGCCATTCAGCGACAGCCGCTGGGCGACGACCCCTTTGTCGAGCATGGGCCGCATCGGAGCCCAAGCCTGCAGGCTAAGCCGCATCCATGCGGGCCCCGGCCGTTGCGGCGCATCAAGACGACGAGCCCGGGTAGTATATCGAGGCTGATGAGCGAGTCGCTCGTGCCAAAGCCCCTGCGGCCGATATCCGCCAACCCGCAGTCTGTCCTCGCCCGCGAAGCCCGCAGGACGGACCCATGGCGCATGTCCTTCATCCTGCACCCGCCCAGCCCCGAGCGGTCCGAAGAAGTGCGCCCCAAGGAGCCCGAGGCGCCACCGGCGCCCATCCCGTCAGCGCCCTCCGAGTCCAGCTTCACGTCGGCGTCCGTCCACAGCGACGACTCGGACGCGACCGAGGTTCCGAGCTGCGAGACGCCCAAGCCGGAGTGGCTGCCCGGCAACGACCGCAGCAGGTCGCCCACCGTGAGCCCCCTGACGGCCGTGCGCTGCAGCAAGGTCTTGGACGCGTCGTCGTCGCCGTACAACGAGGAGGAGATCCTGAACATGCTGCTGGCCAACTCGGCCCCGCGGCGGGCGCTGCCGTATCCGCCGACGGTGGTCACGGCGCCGGACGGGTCCGTCGTCCCCGCGGGGCTCTCGCCGCGGCCGAGGGATCGGGAGGAGAGTCCCGTGCTGGAGCGCAAGATGTCCGTGACGAGCTCGCACTACTCCACCGTCGACGGCCCGGCGGCGGTATCGACGGGTTCTCCGACTAGGCGGCCGACGGGACGGCTTGGCCGGGACCAGCAGCCACAGACCCTGAGCACCACCATCGCCCAGCTGCGGAGGATGAACAGCGTCGTGAGCTCGTACAGCACCGTGTCCATCGCGTCCACGGTTGTGGCTGACGACTCGCCGACCCTACCGAGTCATTCCAACGGCGAGCCCCCGCAAGTCCAGCCGAGTCTATCCAACGGCGGGCTCTCGCAAGTCCAGCCGCGCGCCATCGTCCGGGCTGGCACCATCAGCAGCCGGCACTACCTCAACATCGGACGAAACAGCCCTCCCAAGAACAAACGCCGCGGCAGCCACCGCAAGTCTGCCCCCGCAGACACCCGCTCCGGGCGCGGGATGCTGTACCCCAACGGCAAGGAGAGCGGAAAGGAGAACCAGGGGCAGGGCCTGAGACTGCCGCGCCCCGACGGCGCGGCGGGACTGAAGGAGGCCGGCCGCAGCGGGAACCTCAGCCGCGAGCCGTCGACCGCATCCGTCGCGTCGTCGTCGTCTGCGGCGGGCGGAAAGCTTAAGCTCGGGCCGGTGAAGGAACTGGCTGCAGAGGAGAAGCGGCTCGGGGAAAAGAGGGACAGCGTCGAGAGCCTGGGTTTGTACGATAAGGAGGGCTTCCTGATCCCATCGCCAGACAGGGAGGCCCGGAAGCGGTGCCTGAGAATGTGAAGCCGACGGGTTGGGTTGGAGATGCATAGGATACGGCCTTAGACGCCCTCTTGTTTTTCTTTTTGTAGACAGACCTTGCCTTTCTTGCATCATATTGGGCAGAGCGGGTAGGATTCCACGATAGGGACTCTGCGGCTCGGATTCGAACTCATATAGCCCGTAGGTGTAAAACCTTGAATTAATGATTTTCCTTCCAGGAGAACGATCTTCCGTAGTTGTTCTCTGCTTTTGTCGCGAGAGCGAGAGGCTCTGGCTCTAGAACATTAGTCCCATGTGTTCTCTACCGTCCCGTTTTCCTGTCCTAAAACGCCGTGCTCCACTGTGTAGCCTCCCAGGCCGCCCAGTCCTCAGTTCTCAATCGACTCTGGGTCGCTTGTTCTCGGGGTCATCGTCGTGGCCGTGGCCGTTGATGGCCTCCGGTTCGAGCTCGTCCCGGTTTCGGGTTCTACCCGCGCCCTCGCCCAACTCGCCGTCCGCAGGAGCCTCTACCTCGCCTTCGCCATCACGACCAAGCCAGTTGCCCTCCTCGTCAAAGAACTCGCGAAAGTTGTCCGCAGTGATCCAGCCGCCACTGCCCGGCATAGGCGGCGGCAAGGCGCCGTTGGACGAGCCGCGCAGCACTCCCGTGAAGCCTTCCAGCGCCTCGTGTTCAGTGCTGCCCTCGAAGACGATGCGGTCAAACTCACCCTCCTCCTCGTCGTCTTCTTCGTCGGGGTGCAGGTCCGAGCAGCTGGACACGGCCTCGAACAGCTTCTGCGCGGTGCTAGGAGTGGCGCTATCGGGACCCGCGGGGACGATGGTCAGCTCGACCATGTTGAATTCGTCGTCGTCGGCGCCGCCGTCGGAGAACTCGAGCTGCATCCAGATGGCCTCGGCGCCGTCGCCCTCGGCTTGGGCTCCGGCTTTCTTGACTGCGTGAATGGAGATGGAGGGATAGGGGATCGAGACGCCGGCTTCAGCCTGCTGGCTGAAGATGGTAAAGCTTCTGCACGGGTGTCAGCTGCGCGATGCATCAAGCACGGCGGCCGTGAGAACCCACTCAGAGGTGACGAAGACGTCCACCTTCTGCTCCACGAGCTGGTTGTCGTCGCCCTGCCCATCGGCCTGGGGGGTCTCAGCCACGGGGGCATCTGCCGGGAACACAGCCAGGCTTCCGCATTGCGACTTGGGGACCGAAGCCGTCGCGCCCTGCAGGTGGAAGTACAGGACAGCCTTGCCGTCGGCAAAGGACTCGGGGGTCTGCGACTGGTAGTCGGCGAGTGAGGTGTAGTCCTCCGCCGAGGGAGGCGAGCGGATCGTGGTGGCGAGCATGGCGTCGTGGACGTTGAGGGGAAAGCTCTGCAGCGAAGGGAAGAAGAGGATGAGCTTGAGCTGGAAAATGTGGTGACCACGCGCCGTTGCGAGGGGCGTTGCAGGGCTTATCGGTTATCGGGGTGGCTGGTGGGGTGTGATGACGATCCTCCAAATCACTCACGCCTCACACCTCGACTCTGGCTCTTCATCCACAAACAACCACGAGCGTATTGTCGCTGCGCTGTCATCCCACTCCCGTCGCGGCGCCGCCACGCACTCTGCTGCCGTCAATTGAGCATGTACAATAACCGTGAGCGATTGACGCTGGTGCTGCCATCATGACGCCCCTAACAGAGTGTACCAGGCTCGCACCCCCTGCTGGAGCAGGTCCCTCTCACAGTCTCGCCCTTCGTCTCCCTCCCCACCGCCACGACTCTCTCGTACAACTATAAGACGATGCCGTCGAATATCCCGCCATCGTCCCTGGGCATCCCGACCGCCTCCGACGGCCCTTCTTCCGAGCAGCCCAAGCCTAAGTTTGTGGTATCTGGCTCGGGACACGCCGCATCCCCCGACGACATACTCGAGTCGTGCCATGCGCTGCTGAGCCACGTCACTGGCCTGCAAAAAAACGCGGAGCGGGAGCTTCGCGATTTTGAGGAGCGCATCAAGGAGCGGGAGTTGGCGGAGAAGAGGAGGCTGGCGCCTGGATGGCTCGACAGCGAGGCGCGGTTGTTGGAACCCGAAAGGGCTGCTTCTGCCCAGCAGCCTGGTTCAAGTCCAGCAACAGAAGACGTCCGTAATCCTACCGCGGAGACACATGCAGAAGTTGACGAGGGAGTGGAGTTGGACAAAGCCTTTGGGGTCATGGACTTGAAATAGGACGTACGGGAGGCATGTATCATGACTGACGAGTAATAGTATTACGAATATCTATGTACTACTGAATCAAACGACGACCGAACAAGCGCCGTCTTATATTACATCCCGAGTACTGGGATCCCTCGCCATCGTTGATTCAACATGTTATTTTAGAACCAGGTGGCCGCGAACAGGACAGCCGCTCCGGCGACAAGAAGGCTGGAACCAAGCTGCGATCCCTGCGACACGGTGACGGAGCTGGGAGAAGCAGAAGCAGTCTTGAAGACAATGTTAGCGATGGCCGATAACCCGAAGCATGGCAAATCACGTACTGTGTTGGAGTGGCCACCGCTGGTAACGGGCGCAGAGCCAGTGGGAACGACGCCGCTGGTAGCAGACTTGACGGTGGTGCCAGGAGCGGTCGCGGTCGGGGCGACAGAGGCAGCGGAGCTCTGTTGCGAGCTCTGGCCAGCACCCGTGGTGGGCTGAACGATGGCAGTGGACGAGGCCTGGGGGGTGGTCTTCACGGCGGTGGACGTCGTGGGAGCGGCGCTCGAGGGATTGGCGCTCGACTCTCCACCGGGAGCTGGCTTGGGAGTGGCGTCGAGGCCGCACTTCTTAGCCGCGGCGCCGACCTTCTCGCCGTACCACTGCCAGATCTTCTGCTCGAGGGCGCAGTCAAGGCAGCCGTCGAGGAGCTTCAGCCAGGCCTCGTCCTTGCAGTAGCCCTCCTTGGCGGAGTTCTGGATGGTATACCCTGAAAGATGTCAGCTCAAATTGTTCAAAGCGAGACAGAGACAACTTGACTTACCGCAGTTGGCATGGCATTGGTAAGACGGGCCCTCAGTCTGGCGCTTCTCAAGAGGCACGGCGTCGGGAAACTGGAAGCTAGGAGCGGCGGCGGCGGCGGCAGCAGAGGCCAGGGAGCCGAGGGCAACAACACAGGCGGCGAAATGCATCTTGGTAACGCGGACTCGAACGAACGACTGGAGGCTGGTATGTGACAAGGATGTGTTCGTGGTCTAGCGATGGTGTTGGTGAGGTATTCGGTGAGGAAGGGTGGTGGCCGGGAGAGGAGCTTACTTATACCCCAAACTGGCGGTAAGCTGCAGGCCTGCATCGTACATCCAGACAACAGGCGAGATGCATGTTTCCGCCACAGCGCGCCATCGACGGTGGGCACCACAAGCTAAATTGAGTCCAGTTTTCGTTACATGCCGGAAACCAGGGATGCGCCAACCCCGACGCCGAGCACTGAACGACAGACATGTCGAATCCGCGCCGTGCATTATCGACCCGATTCGCTTGGCGCGACCCAACGATTGCCAGCAGAGTCCACTTCGCACCGAGGTGACATCGGCCCACGCGAGTTGAAAGCTTGACCCCCGTCCAGCTGCAAAGCTAGCGAGCAAACGACGAGGGAAAACGGCTATGTCGGGCCAGCAGGCCAATGGGAACTGCAGGATGCATCTGATTAGATGCGCTCCAACCATCTTATCTGATCATCTGATAATCCCTCACGCAATACGGGGTTCGCGCCGGCCGAATCAATAGTCCCTCAAACTATCACCTACTTGGAGCCTAGTGGATGGTTGGCAGAGCACAAAACAGGCATGTCGCAGTCTTGGCCGCAAAGATGGCGGCGTGGCACTCGGATACACTCGGCGATGCGAGTGTGAGTGGTTGCGTTTTCTCGTAGCCTGCATGCGGGCCCGGGGCTCCATTGGACGGTGGGCACCAGCCCCTCTTCTAGTCGTTCGGTGGGACGCCGAGACTTCCTTCGTGCGGGTGGGTGGGTGACACAGAGTGAGGGGGATGCAGCGGCCTGGCTGTGTATTAATAGAGGGCGTCGGGACTCTGCGTCGGTGCCGTGCAGAAGCGAGGAAAAGGAGATTGAATGAGTGAGAAGCCTCCATCTGCAGCTGCCGTCCAGTGGCCCGTACTGCTGTTTGTTTCATCCTCGACGGCTTTCGGACATGGCCCCCTTGGTCTCTGTTCTGGCTGGCCTGGCCTGGCTGGCGGCCGTCTCGACGGCTGCCAAGTCCAGCGCCGAGGACATGGGGCCCGCTGCCTTTATGTGGCCGCCGGATCGCGTGTGGTCTGCCGCGGCGGATAATACAGCCCCCTGTGGCTCTATCGCTGGGCCCAGCAACCGGACCATGTTCCCCCTGAGTGGGTTTCCCTCGTGCATGCCAGGACGTTTGCCGGCCATGGGCTGACGCGGCGCAGAGAACGGACGGATCGCGCTCGTCGCCCAGGATGAGTCCTGGGACGCCGAGCTCAGCATTTCCTACTTGGCTGGTATGTCAAGAGGCGCTTTCAACTGCCGTGACTCAAGCTGACTGCATACTCTAGAACCCAAGGCCAACTCGGACTTCTCGACTCTCATCGATGCCAAGGCCATGCGTGAGGTCGACCGTGGCCACACCTGTGTCAACATCGGCGACGCACCCTCGTCGGTTAAGAACGGCACCAACGCCACACTCCAGATCAAGTACATTGCCGAGTTCGACCATCCAGAGAACGAGACCTTTTACGCCTGCGCCGACATCACCTATGTCGAGGTGTCCGACTTCAAGGAGCACATCCCGTGCTTCAACGCTACCGAGCCCCCTGACAAGGGCTCCTCGTCGGCGACTGCCACGCCGACAGCGGCGCCCTCCGACGGCAAGTCCGGAGGCGGGCTGTCGGGCGGTGCCATTGCCGGCATCGTCATCGGCTGCCTCGCCGGCGTGGGCTTGCTGGTCGCGGCCGGTATCCTGATCTACCGCCGGAAGCAGCAGCGCCTGAGGAACCTGCGCCAGCAGCACTCGGCTCGTGGCGTCAAGTGGGATGAGCAGCATGGCCGGGACTCCAACTCGAACCGGAGCGTGGGGATGCAGAACCTGTCGTAGGGGAGGTGAGATACCATTTAGCGGGTTGTTGAAGAATGAAATTGATACTCTGAAAAGTGGATGGGAAGAGGAATAGTTATTTCGTAACGTACTATGCAGCATGTGTCATGAGCTCGTTTTTAACTTGTTTTCCATTTGCCTGCATATGCCGATGGTTTGTGTGACAGGCTCTTGTTCCATCGCAATCCAATTCAGTGCACCAGCAGCGCGAGCGTAGCAGAGCATCCATCGCACTCAATAATCTGCTGCTCGAGTGCTTCTATCGATTGACAGAAACGTGCTGGCTTGTGCACCAGCACCTTGCTGTCCTTCCTGTCACGTTACACCTTCACCAATGACATGTTGTGCACTATCTATCGAGCACGCGCATTCCAACAACTCTTGGAAAATACCATCGTTGCCAACTTCGTTGCTCAAGTAACTGACAGGCTTTCACATAACACCAAGGCCAACACCCAGACAGCAACTGGGGCATCTTGGCGAGGCTGCCGCCAAGTAATCGCCGCAGGAGTATGGGCTAACCACGATGCGGAACGCGAGACCTGCCGAGGCGAGAGAATCCTTTCATCTGGACTTTGAGGCCCTCCGCCTAGGGTCTCCCAGGTATACATGAGGATCTGGCCAGAGTTCGTTGTTTTCAGAGACTGGAAGCTCCAGCCAATATCATGGAGCTTCTGGTGTGCATGGGCTTCTGAGTATTGCACTGGAGTATCTGGATGAGCATCACCCAGAACGGCGTTGGGCGCCAACACCTCGTGGTGCTTCGTACTTCGTATTCTACTCGTACGAATAAACAGCTGAGTCAAGGCTCCCGAGACCCACTAATGATCCAATTCCATATCTGATCTGCGGAGGATTCAATGTGACCCATTATGTACTCCGCCCCTGTCGAGAACACATGGGGTTGGTGGATTGGTCCCTTGTGTAACGGCACGGCTCGCCACGTGCATTTATTTATTGAACAATTGAACCCGGTCCCTTGCAATCCATGGGCTTTTTCTCCGGAGCTGAAACTTGAGTACCAGCTTCAATTGCGGGCGGCTGGACAGGTACGACGAGTGCGCCCATAAGCGGCGCTGACATGCGCCCTGCCAACTGTGCAGCCCAGGCAACAAGCCTCTTGCGAGCTTCCCTTGCCAATCAAGTTGTGTGACCGGAGTTGCGTCGGTGCTGAGGCCTGCATCACAACCGGCCAACAAGCCAATCATGGGCTTCTCTTTACCACCACGCAGCCCTGCCTGCCACAGACCGCAATGCATGCTTTGGCTTGGACGAGGCGTTGCCAACAAGGCTGCCGGGGTCCTCTTGATGCTAATTTCCCAGCCAACTGTCCACATAAGAAGCTCTGAACAGCGTTGCTGGGTCTTTGTTGCTGCGCTTGCTCCTTCATCCTCTGCAACGGACAAGCTCAGAAGCCGCCACCATGGACGTCTCCGTCGACTCAAACATCCTGGACCAACTCAACACTACAGAGGCAAAGGCGTTGCACAACATCACAGACAGGCTCAGTTCTTGCGGCGTTGGGAAAATAGTCAACTTGCCCCAGATCATCGTCGTTGGCGAGCAATCGGCCGGCAAGTCTTCCGTCCTCGAGGCCATCTCTCACGTGCGCTTCCCCGTAAAGGGAGACCTCTGCACCCGGTTCGCCACGGAGTTGGTCCTCCGTCAGGCCAGAGACACACGAGTGGATGTCAGTGTCAGGTTTGCCGACAAGTCGAAGCCGTCGCAGGCTTTTCAACGAACGGGCTTCAGCGAAGATGACCTTCCAGATATCATCAGAGAAGCCAAGGAATGCATGGGCATCTCAGGCACCGGCCGGGATTTTTCTAAAGATGTCTTGCGGCTCGAAATCGAGGGTCCGAACATGTATCCCTTGACGCTCGTCGACCTCCCAGGGCTCTTCCACGTTGACACGGCAGACCAGTCGATGAGGGGCAAAGAAACAGTCGACCAGCTCGTCGAGAGCTACATGAAGCAGAAGAACAGCATCATCTTGGTGGTGATTACCGCGAGCAACCAGCTTGCCAATCACGTCGCACTCCGCAAGGTCAAGGAACACGACCCGCAGAGAGAACGAACCCTCGGGGTCATCACCAAGCCGGACCTCACCAAGCCGGGATTCTCGGATGAGAGGACCTACATCCAGGTGGCCAAAAACCAAGAAAGCGCCAATAAGTTGAAGCTCGGTTGGCACGTCTTGCGCAACAGGGCAGAGGATGAAGCCAGTCTGAAGAGCAGAGACGAGAATGAAGAACGCTTTTTCACATCTACGGCTTGGGGCACGATTCCAGCTGATGACCGCGGCGTTGTCACTCTACGAAAGAAACTCAGCCGTGTCTTGTTCAACCATATCCGGAACAATATGCACAACGTCGTCGCGGACATTGAGGGAAAGCTCAGGGAGCGGCAGGAAGAGTTGGATCGGCTCGGCAAGCCACGATCTAGCCTCGAAGACATGAGGTCATACCTGCTTACAATCGCGGGAGACTTCCAGCGGCTGGCTCGGGATGGCATCCATGGCCGATACAGCGATCCCTTCTTCGGGGACCTGGATGATGAGGACCGCAAGCTGCGTGCGCAGCTACGGAACTTTAACCGCGTGTTCGACCATGTACTGTTGACGAAAGGCGCAAGCCAAGCGATTGTAGAAGGAGAGGACGAGGTTCCTGCATACGCAACCGCCCCGGAGTATCTCAAGCTGTTTCTGGAGAGATATCCCTACGACTTCCCAGACCCCACGGTCATCACCATGGAGGATCTCAATTCCCAGCTCCAGCGGCAGGCCGCGTCCAACCAAGGCCGCGAGTTTCCGGGATTCCCAAACAAGGACCTCGTGATCAAGCTGTTCCAGAAGCAGGCTTCTCCGTGGAAGTCGATTGCCGAGTTTCACGTCAGCCAGGTCACTCTCGTCACCAAAGCATTCGTCGACCAGCTGTTCAGACATGTCGTCGGGTCATCATCAGACACCAGTCGAACAACCGAAGCCATCTTGTGTACTTGCGTCGACCCATTCTTTGCCGAGAAGGGAGAGCTTCTCCAAGGAAAGCTGGAGGAGCTGCTTCGACCGTACGCCCAGGGCTACGCACTCCCGATGGATGCCGACTTTCATCACAGAATGTCACTGACGGCGACGCCTCACCTCGTAAACCGCTTCATGGATGCATTGGAGGTGGTGAACCCCGAGCTCTTCGAAGACAAGCCTCGCATGAGGATTACGCACGGGATGGTGTTTAACGCCATTTCGAATAATGACGACTTTGATGGTGGCGACTTTGGCACAGACAAGGTCATCGACATGATGGAGGCATACTACGGCGTGAGTCCATGAATACAGACGCCCGTGTGCATGTGCTGACCACGGCAGATGTCTCTTCGGACATTCACGGATAACGTCCGCAACCTTGCGATTGAGAGCTGTCTCATCTGCGACATCCCTGACATCCTGACGCCCACCAAGGTCGACCGCATGTCCAAGGAGATGTTGAGCGAGCTGGCCGCCGAGTCGGAGGATGCCCAGTCGCGAAGAGAGCATCTCCAGGGCGAGGTCGAGATCCTACGCCAGGGCCTGGAGCAATGCCGGCGGTACAAGGCCAGGGGGATCACCGGTGCGTCGCCCAGTCCATCCCAATGATGCGAACGCTAAACTCTGCCATGCAGTTCTCTCATCGGCCCGCCAAAGCCAGGCGACCTCGGATGCGGCCACTAGCTTGACAAGAAGTAGGTCTTGCCCGGAGACGCTACATCCGTATTGGGAGACTGACGGCGAGCAGTACGAGCATTGCCGGATGTAGCGTCCTCCGACAGCACCGCGCGAGCGTCGGGCCTGTCCTCCACGGCCAGCCAGACGGTTGGGACTTCCTCGGCATCAAGCTCACAGGGAGCATCTGGCTCTTCCGCGACCCCGGCAGCGTCAAATGCCACGAGTCCAGCTCCTGTCGGTGTCGAGAGCGTGTTTACGAACCTGCCAAAAGCCATCCTCTCCGGCGGACTCTTCGGCTCCGGCTCTGCGGCTACACAGCGTGAAAACTCGCCGTCACCTGCTCCCGTGTTTCGTTTCAGCCCGGTACCGAAAGACATGAATACTGTATTTGGAGGCGGCTTCGGCTCCGTACCAAAAGACCCAACCGCGACCACATTTGGGGGCCGTGTCGGCAGCCATGGTCAATCGTCCGAGGCATCCGAGGCAGAGCCTTCAAGCTTGTTTGGGAGCCAGGGCAAGTCGTCTGCGAACCCTGTAGGCTTTGGCAAACCGGGCTTCGGCCTCTTTGCAAGTCCTGGTCAGACAACCGCCCAGCCAGTCGGGGGCTTTGGCACAAAAAGTGCATCGTCCAGCGAAGAGGGCACCTACACCACAGCTAGTGCGTTTGGCTCCTCGAAACAGCAAAGTTAAAACTCTTGACATGGCAGACAGATGGCGGTCCCCGAGCGAGCCAAGCAAAAACTGTGAGGCTGATCGATCGTCGCCACAACAGGATCGTGAGGGTCAAACTCCCTGCAGCACACAACTATACGGGGAAACCATGTCGCTGTCGGAACAAAAGTGCTGCGGTCGTCTGTCGGGGCGGAACTGATGCAGTTGCCTTTGAGCAATTCTCCGCGGAGAAGCGCAGGACCGACAGGCATGAGGGGAGAAGTATGTAAGGACTTTTTCTAAGTAGGGTTTGTTGCCGCTGGAATAATCTTTTAGATGGTCATGAATGCAAGTGTGGGTTTCAACGTGTTGGTGCTGGCGACCTCAAATCGTTGAAGCTTCCGACGTCAAAACTGTCCTAACGGTGCACTATTTTTAAAACTGATCATGGCCCGTCAATAAAGAGCTGCTGTATCGAAGAACAAAGAGAATATACATGCCTGAGACGCTCGTTGTCTGGATGTCTCTGGTACGAAGTAGTGGAAATGACTGGAAGTAATAGCAGGGAACGGCAAGAACGGTAGGGATCAAATAGAGAGGAACAGCGAGGCACGGCGAGGACCTGCAAGAAACTGGGGAAACGTGGGGGCATACAATGTTCGCTTTCACATACTGGAACGGGTCAGTGACCTTGTTAGTCGAGGCCAGTCACAGGCCGCGTGACCTGGCACTAGGTCAGCTGTAGATGCGGCTGTCAATTCATGTCTTGGCGCGGGCCGGCTGAAGGAATTGACGACGCGCAAGGGCCGTCGATAGTCCAGCTTGTTGGTCAATCTTGGTTGCTGTGGGACGCCACATCCCGGTGCACAAGATAGTGGGTAGCGGCAGGCTTCGAGCCTGCGGAGACGGCGCGAGTTGCGTCCGGAGAGCTCCATCAGGGTCTTTGTGGAACACTTCATGTTGACTGAAGTGCCCAGCTAGTCCCAGTGGCCAGCTCGGTTGCATGTGAGTTTGTCCCATCTGTATATAGCAGCTCCAGGGCTCAAGGGTCGGAGAGCGGGCGCTACGGACGCAGAGTGCCGGAGCCGGACAGAGAGCGGTGCGGCTGACCACGGGATTTATTCCAGGCGCCGCGGTTCACGCGCGGAAAGGCCCATCTGCCGAGGACTGGGCCGCCAGTCCCGGAGCCCGCTGACGCGGGGTGACGGCCTGTGGCGAGGCTGTCAGAGGCAGGTGAAGAGATACTGTCGGAGTGAGTACCGAGGTGAGAGTCGGTCTCCGACGCGTGGCGGTTGCTAACCAGTCAAACCTTGCTCCCAAGAGTCGTTGGCGGCGGGCAAAATACAACTAGAAAACGGTTCGAAGCGGTCAACAGGAAAGTCAATGATGCCGAGACCGGCCGGACGACGAGTCCAGAACTGGCCTACATCTTGGCGTTGAGCGCCAAAGACAACTGGGCTCTTCACTACTCCATAACGATGACATGCATCAAACCCAGGCGGACACGTGGTAACCTGCCTTTGCGTGATATACCGGAAACTCCCACAGTCACCGCCGTCTGCCACAGGGATACGTTCCCTTGGCAACTTGGCAGACACCCAACATGGGGATAAATTCCCGAGGGTTTTGGCCCCCAAGGTTCCGGCCCCCAACAGATCAGGTGCGCTGCCGCTGGCGCGTGGCGTCGGCCTGGACCTGGGCTGCGGGTATGGGTGGAATCGGGCTGGGACCGGGTCAGGCACGGAAGGAAAATTGGCAGAAAAAAAAGACGGGAAGAGAACCGGCAGGATGCCGCAGAGACGAGAGAAAACCGAACGCGCCGAGGCCTGGGCTGGAGGCCCCTGTCGGCTGCTGCGGCAATTTCCACCCGCTCGGGATGCCAACAGCGATCAGCAGCGCGGCGGATGGGCGACTGTGGAGGCGACCCGGCCTGCAATCGGAACACGGCAGGCGGCGTTGCTGTGCGTCCCAGTGCGTCGCCTCGGGTGCGGCAGCTGTGAAGGGCGGCGCGACGATCCACACGCAAGAAGCTTTGCTGAGAAAGCCAAGGAACCCAACAGCACGGATCCTCCGCGGGCCATCAAATCAGAGCCGGGACGAGGGCCTCTGCTTATTTGTACGAGTAGAGTACGAGAGTAATGTCCGCAACCTCTGCGGCATGGCGTTGTGGCGTCGGTCGCCGCCCCACCACCCCTTATCAGATCATCTTGATCATCTGATAAACTAGGCGAAAAAGGAAAAAAAAAACCCTCAGACGGCGAGGAGAGAGCGACGGGGGCAGGGTCGTGCAATAACCCCCGATCTGTGGCTGCGGCAGACGAGGCTGCAGACAGCCGTTCGTCGCATCGCCACATTCCTCTCTCGCATCCGCCAGGGGGTGCCGCTCCCGCTCCGTCCTGCGCAGGATCTTGGTTCGACGCCGACGATGGGGCCGGTGCTTTGGCGATGCAGCTGCGAGGCTCGTCGGTACGGAGCCCAGAGCCATGCTGACGGCGGACAGGGCCTGGCCTTTACCCAGCCATTGGCGACGGGCCTCTGGCCTCGGAGCCCGCATGGTGGAGATGCAGCAGGGCCCGCGTCGAGTTTTCTCCTCTGGGCCCTGGACGGACTGGGCAAAGCGATGCGACTAGCCGCGGGCGTGCGTTGCATCCCCCCGGCCGCCGTGGTCGGGTCCCTACATAAGGAGACGCTCGTCCGTCGACCGCCTGTCTCTGCCTCCCCCAGGAACTCGAAGAATCGCCTCGATCCCCCCTCCCAGCGTTGCGACTTGCTGGTGATCAATCGGTCGCTGATTGATTAGATTGATAACCTTGACGCCGCACGCACCGCCGCCGCCATGGCCACCAACACGCCTGGGGCGCCGCAGCCCACGGGCCCCAGCATCAGCCACTTCGCCTCGGACCCGGAAAAGGACCTCGTCCGCGACGACCTCCGCGCCGACGACCACCACAAAGCCGACGCCGACGGCCACGAGTCGGACGGCAGCGGGCAGCAGAAGCAGGATGGCGTCCGTCGCGTCGAGGCCATCACCACCGTGTGGACGCGTTCTGAGCTCATCGCCATGTTCATCCTGTGCGTCTCCGTGCCCCCCTGTCTCCCCTGGCTGCATCGTCGACTGACCACTGCTCTCCAGCCTCTACCTCGTCGCCTTCGTCGACTCCCTCCTCCAGAGCGTCCAAAGCAACCTCGTCCCCTTCGTCACCTCGTCGTTCCAGCAGCACGGCCTGCTGGCCACGACGGGCATCGTCGCCACCATCATCGGCGGCGTCTGCAACCTGACCATCGCCAAGGTCATCGACATCTGGGGCCGCTGCGAGGGCTTCATCGTCATGGTCGTCTTCATCACCGTCGGCATGATCATGAAGGCCACCTGCAAGAACGTCGAGATGTACGCCGCCGCCCACACCATCTATTGGGTCGGCCACCTGGGCCTCGTCTACATCATCACCATCAAGCTCGCCGACATGACCACCCTGCGCAACCGCATCATCCTCTTCGGCCTGCAGCAGACGCCCCTCATCGCCAGCACCTTTGCCGGCCCCGCCATCGCCGAGCTCTTCTACAAAAACGTCAACTTCAACTGGGCTTTTGGCGCCTTCTGCATCATCCTCATCGCCTTCTGCATCCCCGTCGCCGTCATCTTCATCATCAGCAAGCAAAAGGCCGTCCGCGCCGGTCTGTACCCGCCCAGGAACAGCGGCCGCACCCTGTGGCAGTCCACCCAGTATTACTTTATCCAGTTTGATGGTGAGTCGCCGCACTGAGCCCGGTGCCGTGTCACGTCTTGACGCTGACCCTGATTCCTCCAGTCGTCGGCATGTTCCTCACCGTCTTCGGATGGTCGCTGCTCCTCCTGCCCTTTAGCATCGCCTCCAGGGCCCCCGACGGCTGGAAGACCGGCTACATCATCGCCATGATCGTCCTCGGCGCTGTCCTCCTCGTCGCCTTTGGCGTCTGGGAAAAGTTCTTCGCCCCGGTCTCGTACTTCCCCTGGAAGTACCTCAAGGACCGCACCATCCTGGGTGCCTGCCTGCTCTACGGCTTCATGTTCGCCTCCATCTTGTATGTTGCCACCTGCACCCCTTCCCACCCCGCGACTCCATGGGCCACCGCTGACACGCCTTTCCCAGCGCTTGGGACGCGTACTACTACTCATACCTTATGGTGGTCAACTTCCTGGACATGACCGCGGCCGGTTACGTCCTCAACTCCTTCTCCCTCATGTCCGCCTTTATTAGCCCCTTTGTCGGCCTGTAAGTCATCCGCCACCCGAGACCTCGCGGACACGTTTCTGACCGTCCGACTCAGAATTGTCCGATACACTGGCGACTACAAGTGGCAGTCCCTCGCCGGTATCCCCTTTGCCGTCCTCGGAACCGCCCTCCTCGTCAAGTTCCGTACCCCGGATACGCACGTTGGCCTCCTGGTCATGTGCCAGCTCTTCAACGGCATCTCCTCCGGCATCTGGTCCATGACTGCCCAGCTCGCCATCATGGCTTCCGTGGGCCACCAGCACGTCGCCGTCGCCATCGCCATGTTCGGTCTGTTCGGCTCCATTGGCGCCGCCGTCGGCAACGCCATTGCCGGTGGCATCTGGAACAACGTCCTGCCCCAGAAGCTCGAGGAGTTCCTCCCTGCCGACTCCAAGAGCCAGGCAGCCAGCATTTTCGCCAGCATCACGACGCAAATGGAATACCCCCGGGGCAGCCCCGAGCGCAACGCCATCATCCAAGCATATGGCGACATCCAGAGAAAGATGGTCATTGCCGGTGCTGCGTTCCTCCCGCTGTGCCTCGTCTTCCTGTTGATGTGGCGCAACGTCAACGTCAAGAAGCTGGAGGCGGAGAAGGGCAAGCAGACCAAGGGGACTGTGTTCTAAAAGCAAAAGTAAAACGGAGTCGGGTCTGGGTCATTGAGGAACGAACTATTCCCCCTTCATCGTTCCTTCATAGAGACTTTACATACGTCGCGGTTGGATGCCGGATGGCTTCATCTAGTTGCATAAAGCGGCTGAATAATTTTGGAGAGAGCATATTGAGTACAGCAATGCATCTTGATACTGCTTGGCTCCGAATAGTATTACTCGTTATGACTGTGCGACTTGGACTGCCGTTCCTTGCTCATCGACTACCCCTGCTTGCTCACGGCGGCGTTCCCTTGCACTCATCCCGTGCGGGCCGCACCATCTGAACGTAGAGCCTCCATCCCTTGTCCACCCACACGCCCCCGCTACCGCCGGACACGCATTTGATCGTCAGAGGCGACCACATCCGTCCCGTTACCTCGTCCTGCCGGACGTGAAGGTCTTCCGACGACGGCGCACACACCACCGTCTGGCAGCACCCCTTGCTCGTCGCCCAGCACTGCCCGGCGTAGATGTTTAGGAGTCGCTTCTTGTCCGCAAGCATATCCCACTCTTGCATCGCAAGGGGACAGTCTAGTCTATCAGGGCCCGTGTTCTGCATGCCATGTGTTAGCGGTGCTGGGCGGCGTGGGTGGGTGTCGGTGTGCTTGCGTTGGTGCATGCGAGAGTCTCGGCGTGGCCGCCAGGTAGCCCGGGCAGGTAATCGAACGGGTCCACGCCGGTCTCGTTGGCAACCTCCTTCCATGAGAATTTGGATGTCGTCCCCTTGTCTTGCTCGGTGGGTGGTGTGCCCACTGCGCGGCGCGTGGCGATGGCGTTGCATGCGCTCAGGGCAAAACACGCGAGAGACAGGAGGGTGGCTGCCAGCATCTTGGCGGTATGGTGTCCGTGTTATGTATGCAGAATAATGACAAATTGGATGCTTGGAGGATAAGGAGAGAATGTCTGTCTTGGTGTAGTTGTCGGCCTGTGTGTAGATGGTGCGAAGTAAGACTCTCTTTGGCTCAGATTTGTATGCCGCCAAGGACATGAGCCATGAGGAAGCCATAGAGAAGGCTTTATGTAGGGCCTCTTTCCGCCGGCCACATTCAGTGTGCCTCCCCATCGCCTCCGAAAGGCGATTCTCGGCAGCATCCGACCATATCGCCTGCCGACCCAGGCGACCGCCGCAGCGAACGTGGTGAGCGCAGGCGAGCCATGTCTCACCTGGATGCGCCTTTCCGCGTGCCACGGTGTGTGCGTCCATCGCGATGGATACCATTTCTCTTGGGAATGGCGATGCTTAATTCCTACTGCGAAGTCGCATGTTCGCTAGCAGAATGGCTTGTCCAGGGAAGCAGCTGCAGGTTGACGGCGTCAGCTGTTGTGCATCGCTTGCCACATGGTCACTTAGAAACACCAGCGAAGTCGGACAGAAGGCACGCCAGACTCCGTTGATTTCTGATAGGGTATAGGGTAACAGTGATGAAGCCCAGATGGTTATGGTGCTTATCAATCGTCGCGCTGCAGAGCCATTTGCGCCTGCTGTGCCGTGGCGTACCGGTCAATCTTGGCAACATCGGCAGGGCCCAAGGGTATCTTCGGCAGCTTCCGGCTCATTACTTCTGACTCCAATAAAACAGAAAGTGGGATTCTGGATTTTGACGAGTTGAGCATGGGCACTGCCGTCGGATATGGGGCTATTGTAAGGCCCCTTTTCCCCGACATTGCCCTTCTGGGTCACGATGATGTCGTCCAGATACCGGCAAGAGCAGCCTCATAAATGGGTTGGCTTGGCATAAATGTCAGAATCATGGTCTCGTGGCTGGCTTCGATGACGATGGTGGTGGGCAATGCACAGCGTCATGATCGTCAACTCGTTTACAATAAAGTGACGATGAATGCAGCGATGAAGCCGAGATGCCTGGAAGCCGAGGTCCAGTTTCTCGGCGATACCGCTTTCGACTAAGCGGCCGTTGAACGTGGCTTGCGTACCCGTTGGACGTGGCTTGCATAGCAATTGAACCCCCGGTGCCCAGTCAGGAGGCCACTGCTTGGTACTAGGCAGATCCAAGGTCGCAGAGTCCCATCAGCCGAAATTTTGTTCCCACCTGGAGGCTGTCGCTACGTACTCACCAAATACGCGTTCCCAGACTCCTTTTGGCCGACCTTGGCAGGCTTTAGCTGCCGGTCACTTGGTGCTATGTGAAGACTTTGACCCACGAACCCTATCAGCGGCTTATACGATTTTCCCATCTCGACTAGCCGTGCTGACTGTGGTCAGGGAGTTAAGGCGGCTCCACGAAGCCATACGACGGTTCGGTGCGTCTGGGGGAGTTGACTGTTTTGTGAATGTGAAAAGTGAGGTGAACGGCCATGCCCGCTGCGAGTGGCTGAGAATGAACGACAGGGGTCAAGCGGCGTGACGAGTCCGATAAGCTTAAATCTAGCCTATTTTAGACTTCCGACTCCACGCCATTAGACGGCGCATACGCGCGTGTGAACCTTGTGTACGAAGCGATGTTGTGCGGAGCCTCAGGAGAGCGCTCATTTAAAGTCAAGACAACTCGACAGGCTTCATCCCGAATCCCTTTCACACAACACCAAAAAGGAACGAACACTCAGTGTCAGTGGCAAGATGTGAACGAGCCGTCGTGTGATTGGCAGCCTGCATGTCCACGTAGCCAAGAAACCTGTTAATGACGAGATTCTAAGTGTCGCCATCACGTATTGTCACGTCTAGGAATCTGGGAGTGGGGTTCAATAGACGCCCTCGTAACGTCTCACAGGTTTTCACGATCATACGAGAGCCAAGACATCTCGGGAATGTAGCACGCTGCCGAATTTGAATCAAGGTATGGGCGCAAGTACTTGTCACAACGCGACCAAATTAAACAGCTCAGTTTGTCGCTGTATTAAGCGAAACTTGCCAGTATCTATAGACGCAGTTATATTCAACTCGCAGCAAGCGCTTTCGATGGCTGAAACGAGGTATCCGCTCATTGGCTCAATATGCAATTAGCTGCAGCGCAGCTCTTAGAAGAGCTTGTGGAACAATCGCCGCCACGCCGGGAGCGTCTTCATGTGCTCGCGGTAAGCCCGCACTTCATCCCAGTCCAGCTCGCGTCGGCCAGTATCAACGTCGATCTGATCCAGGCGCAGCCAGCCCGTGCGCTTCCACAGTCTGCCGAACAGCCAGAACGCAAGCACGATGGGGAACGCCAAGTAGGCCTTGAAGAAGCCTTCGACGTTGTTGAGGCCAGTCTTGTTTGGCGGTGCAATGGCAGTGAAGAACTATAGATTCTGGTCAGTCTCACGACTCACTAGCTGCGTGTTCTTGCTCGGGGGAAATCGGCATACCTGAGCGACGAGAACCAAAACGCACAATCCAAGACCCATCCAAGAGCCATACACTCCGAGAATCGCCCGGAACGGGATCTCGTCCAGGGAGTGGCCATGATAGGCCCAGGCGCTGCGGAAGCGGATATGCGCGAGGCAAATGGCGCCCCAGGAGAACAGAATGGCAAGGCCGGAGAGGGCCTGCAGCCAGTCAAAGACAACAGGGCCGGAAGCGCTCATGTTGATGTATGCGAGCGGCCCGGTCAGGATCAGGACAACGACCGAGGCCAATGGCCGACCGGATCGATCGATGTAGGTAAACAGCTTCGGGGCATAGCCCTGTTGCGCAAGCGCGGTGAGCGTGCGGGAGCCACCAAACACGGCGGACACGCCGATGGACAGGACCGACACCAGGATGATGACGTTCATAAAATGGTCCAAGCCCTTGAGGTTCGCATAGAGGCCGATCAGCACCCAAGGGGAGGCCTTCACGTCGGTATAGGCCTGGTCGGAGAGCAGTCTGGGGTCGTCGGACGGAATCAACAGTCCGACAAAGAACAGACCGAGGACGTAAAACAGGATGATTCGCCAAAAGACCTGCTTGATAGCTCCGGGCAAAGACTTGACGGGATTGCCGCTTTCCGCGGCGGCAAGGCCCACGAGCTCCGTACCGGTAAAGGAGAAGGCGGCCGTGACGAAGACGGAGCAGAAGCCCCGGAAGCCGTTTCGGAACGCGCCCGGGTCGTACCAATAGCGCGCTCCCCAGTACTCGTTGTACCGGCCGTCCTTGGGCCCGCCGCCGAGGACGAGGACCAGAGCAATAATCATGAAGATGACGGTAGCCACGAGCTTGATCAGAGAAGCCCAGAACTCTTCCTCGGCAAAGCCAATGCTGCCAAAGATGTTGACGACGATGACGGCGATGAGGAAGACTGTGATCCAGACCGCCACGCTGGTCTCGGTGTCCCAGTACTGTATGACGAGCGAACACACGGTAAGTTCCAGCGGCAAGACGATGCTCCATAGGAAGAGGTAGTTCCACCCCACGGCGAAGCCAAAGGACGGGTCGATGAACCGGGTTGCGTAGGTGTAGAAGCCGCCGGAAATGGGATACATGACGGCCAGCTCACCGAGGGCGAAGACTGGTGTCGTCAGCAACTTGAATGTTGTCGAAGCAGAAGCCGAATGCCAGTGTTGGCGAGAGTAACATACCGACGTTGAAGACCATGAAACCAACAACAGAGAAGCATATCAGGACTGAGGCAGGGCCCTGAAGATGGTCAGCCAAACAAGCCCCTGCTCGCCAGCAGCCTCTGACTTACACCCTTGTTCAAGGCACCGCCGGAGCCGACGAAGAAGCCAGCACCGATGGAGCCTCCAATGGCAATCATGTGCAGATGGCGGGTCTTCATGGCTCGGTCGAGCTCGACGAGGCCCTTGCCATAGTGCTTCTTCTGGAACGACTTGGCGTTGAGCCCGTTGCGCGTCCAGAAGTCCTCCTGCTCGTACTCGGACACAAAGGCGGGACCGGAGACGACCTTGGTGTCGGACGCGCCGGCCTCCTGCGCGAGGCTCTTCTCGCTGAGCCCGACGGGCGTGGGGACGGAGCTGTCCCGGTCGGACATGGTGGGCTGGGGGGCCGTCTGCTGCGTTGGATCTGGGATCTGGTCCGGGTCGCCCGCGCGGGGAGTTTGATGGTGATGGACAGCGGGAGCCAGAAACCGAGCACAGGAACCAGGGCGGAGTCTGGGGAAGGCGGATGGGACTCGGTCCTGTTATACTTTGCACTTGGGGGGGGG